>JAHZNF010002318.1:0-17908 GCA_027744215.1 Troglopedetes dispersus
CTAACCTGTTTGTTTGAACGGATGCTTCCACAATAAAATTGAATTCCTTTGGTCATGATTTGAATGCACACGTGCCAGTTAAAAATAAGTGCCCTATCTTGAATTGTTCGTCTTTTCTTCTTATATCAGCGACAGCAACCATTGTTATGTTATTTTGCTTGACGTTCTTTAATGCAGAAGAGGTATTCATCACGTAACATTGTTTAGGTAAATGCACCAAACAAAAGTAAAGAAAACGTACTCGACACTAGCTGAAGGAAAACTGAAAGTCTTTCACATGACTTTTCCGAGAGAAGGTAATTTTTTCGACAGTAAGAATTATGAAGATCAGAACAAGATATTATAGCATGCCATAATGTCACACATGTGTGGGATATTTACGGAAGTTGTTGATTGATTTGCATATTTTGTCAGGTCATCCAAAAGGTTGCCCTTTCCTTTCAACTGTTATAAATATATTATGCTTTCCTTTTCAAACTGAATCACATAGTAAAACTTTTCACAGTAAAAATTGGAGAAAATGTAAATAGAATCATTACCCTAAAACTAACTTCCAAACATACACGCTGCAACTCAAGCTCAATAAGTGGGCTTTATTTGGAGGTGATATATGTTATATGTAGCCCTATTTATCAGAATAATACAGAATGGTTGTAATCTTGGATTTGGATTATTCTGCTGCCCACATTACCGCGTTATTGAGGTTTAGCTTCTTAAATTTTGATGAAAGTGCACAGTTCCATGGGACTGGTAAACTGCACCTTACCAAGAAATTTCTCCAACTGGCTGTCGTGATTTGAAGTAACAGAACTTCGAATCGCATACGCTAGAAACACGCACATAGCCACAAAATTATTTTTATTTCGCTAAAGGTTCTCTGACCGAGAAAGAAAATAATAATATATGTACACATGTATTGCGTTCTTCCTCGGTCCACGTTCAGCCTCAGTCTGCCAGTCATATGGGGAATATTGATTTTTTCAGGGGTTTCGGGTTTCTCGACCAAGAATGCCAAACATAAGGTACCGAGCTCCAGCAAAAAATAGAGGAACCCGAATGTTTCTTACCCTTCTTCTTCAAAGTTTAAGCGTTGTTTATTATTACGACTTCATACTAGAAATGCCATGCCATCACATTCCCCCTTGATTATGCCACTAGCTAGACATGTTCTCCGCTGTGGATAAATATATAATCCTGTGAAAATCCTAGTGAAAGGTGTATGTCCTTACTACAAATAGGAATAATATGGAATTAAACCCTTCCCTCTATCTCTTTGCGATGAGGTTTAGCTTGAGTTAAGTGTGCACTTCTGCAAAAGTACATGTGGTTTAGCATAGCAATTCCGTGAATTCGACTTGCTGGGAATTACTTTTTAATGTGTTTGGGGCTCCTTCTCGATTCTCGTTCCGTGCCATTGATTGCCTTTTTGTATTAATACTAGTTTTGCGTGTTTGCCTGATTTGGTTCATGAGACTGGGGAAAAGGAAAATAAAAAAAACGAAACTTAATATGATATGTGTAATGCGTCGTTGTACACATGTCAGAAAATTGCAGCTACAAATAGATATTCTCGTACGATGGAATTACTCTATCATGTTAAAGTCACAGTCGTGGCTGGACTGTGGTCTTGCCATCAATCGTTGTCTGGAGGAAACGTGCCCAGTAGCCATTCCCATTTTCGTAAAGAAAACAATGCGTTTTTTTTAGAATTTGCTAGAGACCTTTTTTTAATACCTGAGTACAGCATTAGAGTATAATCAGAAGTTCCACTTCAGTATTCCGGAATCTTGGCGAGACAAAAGTGCAGTCGGAATTATGATCATGCCTTCCATTTGCCATGCTTGAAATTATCATAAGCACAAGTTATGGCTTCGTGTCTGACGCTTGATGCAATTAAAAATATTGCATAGTTAAGGACAAGTATGTGTTACAATTAATTTTAGTTCCAAAATCGAAACGGTTTTAAATCACAGATTTTATTTTGTACTCACTTTATAGAACGTAAACGGCTATGCGTGCGTATCGATTTTTTTTAACAATTTAAATTATAATCTCGAACAGGAACCTGTAACACTGAAATTCGAGGTCTACCTGCCAGAATTTTTTGTGACAAAGGTAGCTGAGTGCTTAATTTTTATCATTATATTACTCAATATTAAGTGACTCCCATAATTTCATCTGGTCTGTGAATGGCTCATCTATAAGACCCTTCGAATTAGGTTCTATCTTCATGTATTTCAGTTTATCATTCCTATGTGGCTGAGGTGGCCACTTGTGACCTTGAAATTTCAAACTTTCACTGCAAGAAAAAATATCAATTTACTAAAGTAAATATTTTCTTTAAAAAGATGTTTTTTTATTTTAACAAGCCCTTACTGGTCATATGCAAATCCAACCCACGCTTTAATTAAATCTTTGGACATTTCGTAGTCGCTAGACCCAACTGGAGCACCCGGAACAAAAGGGAAACTGAATTGCAGGAGCATCTCCTCACCGTGTGACGTTCCTGTACAAATCATTTGGTTGAGAGTTACAATTTTCATATTTTATAGTTATCATAATCTATCCTTTTTCTAGCCCAGCCATTATGTTTACCTCGCCTATGAATTTTCCAACCAAATGCTTTGTATACCCAGTGTTTAGCAATTTCATATCCAGTCTCAATCAGTGGAATACCATAGCGTCCACGTAATGAATGCATTAACTTTAAAAAGCCGAACTCGGTTGGATAGTTGTAGTAGTAAAGGTAGACCGGAGCGTGCTTCATGTGATATTTCGCGGAGACATGGTTAGACCAAAAGAAAAATCTGGAAGCGTGAATTTCAGCTAACCCATAGAAGCTCTCCTGATCCAATTTTTTACTATCTTTTAAAAAGTAATTCCATAATTTTTGTGCGGCATCCTTCGGTCTATTCGGAGAGTTATTCAGGAAGAGGATTCGAGTGAGGAAATGATCCAAATCCTGATTTCCCCAATCGATTACTGTTGTGTTTTCTAAGATTTCTGTTGCAAAAGGTAGACCTTCCTCAGAGTCTACTCCAGACATCCAAGGAACGTGAGCAAAGTCCCCCTTTTTGAGCATTTCAATTGGTGCTTCTGGAAGAAACGTAGTTTCATCGTTTACCGCCTCAACGCTTGGAGCATATTTGCCAAGGATTGGTCTAGGCGGAACCTATTATGAATACCAACATCGGTTAATTTGGTGGAAATTGGGAAGGAAAGTTTTCCAATATTCTGAGCAATAACAATTTCATGTACCGTCATTTCTGTATGCGTCCTCACAATATCTCTCGGATCCACCACTTTCATGCATTTCACCATTGCCTCCGTTGAATTAATAGGACAGTTGACTCGTTGAGCTAAACTTTTTGCTTGCTCCTTCGCATGTCTGCTATACAACCATGTGTTGAGAACACATCCGCTCTGGGAAATCGCTTTATGGAACAACCCTATGAACAAAATCATTATGAATCCTGGAACGCTTCGTTTATTCTTAGTGGTTGGATAGAAAGAAACTCGTGTTTTTTCTTGTTCCTTTCACATTCTTTTCTTTCATTCATACATACCTCTCGCCAATGGTGAAAGCATCAGAAAGTGCACCGCGCCTCCTACAACGTATGCAAAAATGTTGTTAATAAAGTTTTTAAAAGAAATATTTGATTAATCTGAAACTTTCAAGCATATCTTAGTGGTCGACCTCCTGCACTTTCACCAAATATCACAACCGCATTTTTGTCTCCGGAAAAATTTTCAATGTTGTCTTGCGTCCATTTGAGAGCCATCACCAAATCCTTCATGCCTTGATTTCCTCGGATGAGTTCATCTCCACTATTCAAAAAGCCTAAAAAAAGTTGGCACTCTCCGTTACATTAAATCTTTAGTCATCACTATTTAATAATAGAAAAGACTTTCAGATAAATTTCATTTTATACAAACCTAGCGCACCAAGTCGATAGTTTACACTGTTTATTTATAAATGAAAATAAAAGATTCAATTCTACCATTAGAATGTAATTTTCTAACTCTTGTCACTCAAACTCAAACAAATGCCCATGACTGGTTTGGTTTTTACGACCCTGCCTGCTAAAATAGCGAGTTGGTATCGTTTGTTTGTACACATCAATTGTTCATGCACTTCGTAACAATTTGACAAACAAGTCGAGAGAGTGGAATAAAGTGTCGATTTGAGTGAATTTGTTTGTCGATAATTTATTCTATTGGTAGAATTGAATCCTTTCCTTATTATAACGACATCTTCATCAAGAAAATTGAACGGGCGGTAGATGTCGGAGCTGCCACTTTGGAATCCTCCTCCATGGATCCAAAACAGCACAGGCAATTTCTTTCCTGCATCCTTGGCGTGCTAAAAAGGAAAAAGATGTGTTGAAAGAATTTTTATGTGTCCACTACGATCTAAATGAATTTTACATGAGTCAAACTATGATGCGATTGGCACTGTTTACCGTACAATTTCATAAACAAATGGAAAAATTATGCGCGAGCATGAAAGCAAATGAATAAATTACCCGTGGGACGAACACATTTAAATAAAGGCAATCCTCAGATCCTAACATGAAACCCGTGATGACATCGATTTGGTAACACTGCGATCCGAAGCTGGTGGCAAAGCGAACTCCTTCCCAATTTTTTGCTGGTCGGGGAGGCTGAAGCAGACAAAACGTATTCTTGTAACTAACTGCACAGGGTAATATTCCATTAAAATTCTTATTACATGCTTCTGTGTAACCTCAAATCTAAGCTCTTTCCCGAGCGGTGGAGTAGCATATGGGATTCCAACAAATTCATAATATTCCCGACCTATTCGAGATTTTGCAACTGATCCAATAAGCTTCCCGTTAGTTGTTTCAATCACTGGACTTTGAGCACTTTTAATGAACAGCACATACGACACGTATGCTAACACTGCCACAAAAATTGCTGACAACTCGCGCTTTCTTCTTCTGTAAAAGAAGCTTTTCTTTTCCTTGTTTTCACTCGTTGCATCCATTGTGAACGTTTGTGAGATTACGTCAGAGTCTAACTAGAATTTCCTATATAAATTATTAAGACAATTCTTGCACCTGTGGTACCTGTGGTCTACCTCAATTAAATTCCGTTTACTCGATGAGATGCAGTTATGAACATTGGTTTACAGCAAGGCTGGTGATGACTGGAAACGAGTCAAGTGGAAATTGAGCATTTATTGCACACCTAATACCGTAGTCTTTGTTGTAAAGATTACGTGAGACTGTTGTTGGGGAAGTGGTCGTCAATTAACAAAAAGAGTATTGGAAAGAGATTACTTTCGTGAGGTTTGTATTTTCCATAGAATAACAACCTATAAGACTCAATGAGCGCAACGCAAGCAACTTAAAGCAAAACTGAGCGTGTTTTTGAAGAGTTTCATTGTGCTCAATCTGGTAAATATTTCTTATCTTATCCTTATTCCCAGTTTGTCAGTTGAGGTCATAATATTATTTAGAAAAGGAGGATGGGCTTAATGTTTTAGGACCAAAACGAAGAACAATCTCTGTTTTCTGCTGCAAACATGTGCACATTCCAATTGCCCTGTTGCTGACCCTCTTTGAACTACAAAAATAGGAATCATGATTCATGAAAAGATTTTTTAATAAAGATTGTGCTCAACTCAAATGTCTGCTCTTGACAGAGTTGACAAGTTATTCACAAGGCACACTTTCAGGTCAGGCTCCATAAATGACAAAACTTGTTCAGAATTAAACCATAAACCTAACCATCTTTCATACTTTGCATGCACAGCATTATACTGTTCATACACTTTAATCAAAAACAGATTTTTTTAGGTAGACAGCCAAAGTCCACCAATAAAGAATGTTTCATTCGTCATCATCGGTCTCAATTAATTTAAAGGTATGAAATAAATCATTTCTGCGAGTTTACCTTGCTTAAAAATCACAACATCAACCATGCAAATCTAAATTTGCGGAAAGCGTGGAAGAAGTTATGAAGTGACTTTCTAAAAAGCTAACTTTGCTAATGCAAATATAGGCTTTCAATTCCATTTTCGGTAAAATTTACAGTTTACTAATAATATCAACAAAGAAGTCAGTTACAGAATAAAATAATTCCATGCACACAATGAATGAGGTAATGTATATTTTCCTAACCATGAACTTTTTAAACCTCAGTTTGATCCTCAACAAGCTCAGCTTAAAAAATATGGACTTTGATCAGAAAAACAGTTGTATAGTGGTCAAAGGTGCGAAATGAAACCACAGCTCCTCTGTTATTCAATATTTCAATGTCTGATTTTGCATCTCATTCATATCATCCTCGCAAAAAATTGACATAAACAAAAAATGCACAAGCTAAATATATTTTGATAATTAATTTCATAACCACTGAATTGTTCTCGTTGGGTCATTTCCAGCTTGGCCAGACACACATGTTACAAAGTGATGATCATGTCTTCATTTACAGAAATTGATTACATGTCATTTCTTAGTTCTTGCAAATTCAGTCAATGATAAGTGCGATGACAAAGTCATAAATTCATAATTGATGGTCCTGTCTATCCAAAATGTGGAACGCAGCACATTTGGGAAAACATGCAGGTATGATCCCGACGATATATGATGACTGGCAATACAAAATTCCCAACTTATATGATGCAGGTTCTAAAACTGGTACATGGTAAATAACACGATTGTCACATTTGCAAAAAGTACGATTTGTAAATTTTTACAAAAAGATTTCTTTTTCAGAGTCAGCAATATCGCCCGTACATACTTACACTTTGTCGGAATGATTATAATAGGATTACAAATACAATGATGTTCTGTACAATTGAAATATATGTAAAACCTGATTGAAATGAATTTATAAAAATACATTACGATGAAAAAGGGAGTGGCCAATTTTTGCCAAGATGTACTTAATTCTATACAATTTATTATGATGATGATGATTTTACCGTTTCATCAATAAGTTACAAATTCCCAGAGTTCACTGGTTAACACGAACCAAAAACTAAAAGTAAAAATTTTTCGCGTCAACAGTTTGCAGTCAATAATTAATTATAATCGCTTTCAAAATTGCTAACACTTCGGACACCTAAACGTTTTTGAATTAAGACCATCCTTATCGTTATTTTGTACATGTACATGTCATATACATATTATGTAGTATAAATAATAATGTTTCTCTGACTTATTATTTAAACAGGACAGAAGACTTGAAGAGTGACTGAATAGTAAAGCACGTGTCTCTCGAACATGATAATACGTAATTAAAGGTGTTATATAGCTTTCTGTTAGTCGAGAGTACGAGGAAGTGCTAAAGAGAAACAACGTGAAAATAACGAAAGAGAATAGGATTTCTACGAGACACCCAAACAATTCCGTGAAAAGGGAAACAGTGTTTGTTTAGTGCAAGCTTGTCTAATTATATCCAACTGTTAATGATCTGATCAAATGATGTAAACACTTATAATAATAACTTTAATAATAAGTCTTCCAGGTCTCCTTGCACCATGATAAGTGTTAGCTTTAATGCTATAATTAGTTATAATCGTAAATAGTGGCACAAAAACTTGTTTGCACCTTAAACATGTACCTTAAATGAGAAAGCAATTACTGAAACTGAAATAGAAATCAGTACATAAAGTGAGACCACGCGTCTGTGTTGATTAATTCATTAATTTAATTTATTATCCATGATTACAATCAGACAGAGATGTTATATATGTTATGGTTAATTAAATGCATCATCTCTTTAACAGTCTACGAACAAATATGTGCTTATAGCTATACATCCACATAATTTAACATAAATATCCTGCAACAGTCAAAAAGTAGTTTATACATAACCTGAAAAAATTGTAAAGATGAAACAAGCAACTTTCCTGTATTTTTTAAATAGTAGAGGCGCCTGGAATGCTAAAAAGCGTGAAGATTGAATATCTCAAAACACAAAAAGTCTCCTATCTATAGATTAATCAAGAACGTACATTTGCGAAACTTGATTATGTATCACATATTATCATGGATGATGATCGGCAATATTCCGCCGTACTTAGATATTTAATTAATTTAGAGTTAATTAGAAAGTTTGGCAAATGTCTTCAATTTTTTTCTCATATTCATAATAGTAATTTTATATCTCATAAGGAAATTTTGTCGCAAGGGTTGCTTTAAATTTTTAAAAGTTTCTTACCACATTTAATTGATAAATTACTCAAAGCTGAATCGTATATTTACACTTTCTTTTTGGACATTTGCATCAAAATGTATTTTGCAAATATTCGTGTACCAAATATACACTGATTTTAGGTTACCTTTATCATCATGTGAAATCTTTCTATATATACCTTATAAATTCTTACAAAAGTGGGGTACACATAATCCTTTCAGTTAACCTAGAGAGCTTCATCAGAACTAATCTAAACCAAAATATTCTATTTTAGTTTACATCTTAGTATTATTTCCCTATTAATTACGTATTTCAGTCAGTAGTACTTATGCCGATCCGCGATTGCAGCAGGAAAATGTGTTTATTGACAACTCCCCCCGCAAAAGTTCTCTTACCAAATACGTATTTATGAATAATATAACATAACAATTTTCTTAGTAAATATCAACTTTGGTATAACTCCTTGCTAATCGTGTCATAGCTTACCGTACTTTTAAATAAATTCATAAACGTCAAATGAGACATTTTCTACAGCATCATCAAAAAATGATTTTTACATTATTGTTTGTACAATCACCCGTTACCCTTCATTAAATTCGTTCCTCCAAGTCTATCCGTCCAGCATTCTTTGATCAATGTCCCCTGATATATAGGTAGCAATGTTACATAAAATTCCAAATACAAACACGGGTTTCATTACAAGGGATTTTCTTTTGCAGCACTATACAAAATGGAGTGTTACAGATGTGCAGTAAGAAATGTATTCCAGGGTTTACAAAAACGTTACAATTAACTAGTTCCGTATTTGTCTCCTCAGGTATTTTAGGTGTTTACCGTAGCATGAAGTGCTTCTTGTTGCGTTTGTGAAATCGATCCATCTATGGGTCTACACGTTAGTACAGTACACAGAATTTTTTTCCTTACTTTCGCAAGAATTTTTGTTCGGAAAATATTGCATTAGTTCCTAAAAGTGGGACATTTCATTGTACCCTTCTATGTACAGTGATTAGGCCAAAAAGGAAAACTAAATGTTTCGAGCCACCCGAATATACATAATATGTACAGAAGTATATTACTTATTATATTATTAAATTTAGCCAACTAACTGTTGCATAATATCTGTGATCATTAATGATGGAGTCATCATGTGTAGTATTCTTATCTATTTATAGTATCCGAATAATAAAGTAGGAGAGCCAAGTAGCGAAGTGATTGATTTTTTCCATGAAGTCTTTATTTGATATTATGTTTGTCGCAATCCAACCTTTACGTTTCAAGACTGTACGAAAGAAAATATCCAGATGTTATAGATAGTCACCCTCTTTCCCAGCCAAAAATTGTTTATCCAAGTGACTAATGATTTAGTCCATTTTCTTTTTAAGATTGTTAAGCTGCCCCGTCAGACTGTCGCTGTCGGTGATGATGGAAGAGGCGGAATCCCGTTTCGCATGTCGGCTCACTGCATTCGCTCTCCGAAGCTGATATTCCTGCAAATTGGAAAAAAGAGTCACACGACATTTAATCAAAATGCCTTTGGAACCCTGTGAATTGGATCTGGCTTGTAAGCGAGGCATGGAATAACTCCGAAACCAGCGAAATGCTACTTTTATGGAGTGAAAGCAAAATGAAGAAAATTGATGACATAAGAACATAATTTCGGATTGAGACTGACTGAATAAAAGTAATAAAACACTCTGGGAGAGCTATATACTAGTACAATCCAAACAATGAAGCAATTGTAGTCCTGGTTAATCTCTCGTTGTAGGGTGCCAACCTGACTGACTCACTTTGATGGTTAATCCTCTCTTTGCAATACATATAATTTACAAATTCTTTCTTGCTTCACGGATTTATTATATTGGTACTAAAATGTATCACTATATATGCTCTTGGCACCTTAGCACTCCTGCATTATTAACTAAACTTCCTTGAATTCGTCTTTAATTAAAGTGCTCCGTTTCAGCACATTCGTTGCGAAAAAGTTCATAAAATATCATTTTAGCAAGCTGCGTGGGTGTTCCTTTTAACTTTTCGACCTATGAAATTAAATATCTTTTTCACTACCCGTCACTATTCCTATTCTACTTTAGCAGAGCGAAGTTAAAGGAAGACGAAAGTTGTCAGTGATGTACTTACCTAGTAAAAGAAGTAAAACTATTTCGCAATCTTTTAGGATAAAATCAGGGAAGCGTCCAAAATATATATGTAATGTGTAAGCATTTAGATACACTAGATCACAGAATTCTTTTTTCTCACTCATTTGACCCAGCAATTTGGCTAAAAGTTTGTTACGATCGGTTCATAAGTGGAAGCCTATTTATTCGCCCACAGCAAAAAAAAACACTTCCAGTATGCAAAAAAAAGAAACTTTTTAAGCATATTTGATTGGGTTAGTTTCCATTCACTGACGAAGAGTGACCTTCTCAGTTTGAGTAGATGAGTTATATAGTCAAAAATTGGCACAGCAAGTGAAGTAAATCATTTCCAGCAGTGAAAGATACGTTGATGGTGATAAAATGCTAAATTTTGCTTTATTCACTGTTGTATAAATTTTAAGTAGGGTTCCAACTAAGTGTGAGTGGAAGAGATTCTACCCACGCAACAATAAAATTTAATTCCCCAGTGAACCATAATATTCCCTTGTATTAAATGCCAACCGAAATCTAGTTATGAAATAGTTGCTCAAATCTTAGCTCCCAGCACACCAAAAGACAAGCACTACATAATTTTACTAGGTTGCAAAGCATGATACAATCCCACTTAGAGGTCTCTTCATGAAATCAGGTTGATTGTTCCAGGGGATTTATAACCATAATAATTTGGTAAAGCAAAGGATGCACCAGAGAGTATCCAAATATTTGAGGAGAAAAAAAATTCTATCAGGTGTGAAAAAATCTGAACCAAGTGAATAAATAAAGTAGAGATGACTCTTCAGCATGAGAATATACCCTCCCTCTTAAATGTCTATTTTTACAACAATCAAGTGAAATACTCATTAGATTAAAGTACATTATGGAGAGCCACGTGAATCCCTTGTTGCCAAAACTGAAACATGAGCCAAATTGGATTACAATTGCAAAACTGGCATACAAGTGCGTGGGAATGAAATAGAAGCCACTTCTTTCAATGAATTATTCACGGATTTGAGGATCTCATTAGAAGTTTCTTTTCTTCCATACTTTGTGTGCCACATCTTTCCATGAACTATTGAAACAAAATGCTTATTCTAATTGAGCAAGCCATTACGCTGATGTCGAGATGATAAAGTGTGATAACAATTCGAAAGTGTTGAGGGATTAAATTCCTGGTTTAAGCTGATATATTTGTAATACGTCATCACTAACGATTATTTCTGATCACACACGCTAGCAACTGAAGTCATTTATATAGCAACTCCATAAAATATTTTAATCAAAGACTCGCGTGCTACCACAGTACTGAGGAGACAACCAGACACACATTACAGTATCATCTGAAGGAAACGTATAAAGTGACCTACAAAAGTCCTTGACGTGACACCATACAAGAGCAGCTTTTTGTACGAAGGAGCTATAATACTGAATCCCAGACTGAGAACACTGCTTCCTTTCATACGCCAACGCCGCCATCACCACCGCCTGTATTTCAAATAAACTCCCAGCTCACTTTTTTTGCAATTCGAGAAGCAAGCGTAATGACTCAACTCCTTCCACTCACCCACTCTACCTTTCCATCTTCCACTTTCTTCATTTAATTTTAAAACGGACCAAGCCGGATCGAAAAGAGATAAGACACAACACAAAGTCGTGAAAGTTTTATTGTGAAGTCATCTGGGAATCAGAGAAAAGAGAAAATGTAGGAAAATAATCACGGTGGCGAGCTTGGCAAGGAAGACGCTCAGCCCTGAGCCGGACAAGGTTGCAACAACGAAATAATAATAATACGATGCACGGAGGGGCACAAAGAAACGGCACAAAGTGAATTCGAAAGCGCACACCCGTCATAATATTTTCTTGAAAGACGAAACATAGTGCTCCTTTTTTCATAAAACGCATATATGTTTTTAACCAATAACAATAATGTGCTACGTGTGTGTGGGATTCTAAAAGAAGCTGCCCGAGGACACAATGTATCCATTTGTTTGCCGTGTTTTCTCCGGTAATAAATAAATAAAGATAGTAATATATGAACCATAACAAACAAACAATACTCTTTCATTGTGTATGAATGGGAAAGGGATATTCTATCGGTAGACGAGTGCACCTTTTCTCCTCATGTAATTTCTATTACTTTCAAAGGTACACCTCCACCTTTTTCACACACACACGCTGCGTGATCCTCCTACATGATAATTCTGTAGTGGGAAATGTTCACGCAAAAAAGTCAAAGGTGAGTAAACTGACATAAGAGTTGGAATGGAAGCAACAAACAAGAAGATGGCGAATGTTGGGAAGGACACCGTGAGCGGATTGCAAGGAAAAGGGAGATCTCTTATATTACTATAAAATTCTTTGGAAAGCAAAATGCTGCAAAAATAAGATGGGAGTACACGCTTCGTATTACTGATTCGAACACTTCCTGTCCTCCGGTTGATGGTATATATTTCCCACTTATTACAATTCTTTGTGTTGCGCATCCAGTTGTTTGTAGAGTCCAATTATGAGAAAGGTTATGAAAGTGTGTAGATCTAAACATCATAAAAACACTGATCCGCGGGCGCAAGCTTTAGAGGTAGCAACAGCAAATCTTGTATTATGCCATGCACTTCATTAAACGACTAAACTCAGCACCCACTTTTGCGCATTGGAATTTTTTTAATAGTTTGGAAGGAGTGCAAGTGGCGACCATCTAAAAATTAATTAAACCTTTCGCTGCTGTGGTTCTTCAGGATAGTTCGTACCTAATTTTCTCTAGCTTAATAAAGATGCGAATAGATCAAGTGTACCTTAGTTTCAATCATAACGTTCAAAACTTTTCTATTATCACTTTATCACAAAATTACACAGGTTGGGCTTGAATGAGGGTTTGCTTGCTCCACAGGTCAATCTATACCATGTACAAGCAGTAGTTATTAGTTTAAAAAAAGCAGCATAATGCATGTGCAAAATTTTGTGCCACAACTGGACCAGTATAAAGATGCACAATAGAGTTGTAACTCTATTGTGTACTGCAAACAGATTTTTTATGACTTCACGTAATAATAAGTATCGTTCGAATTTGATGAAATTCGACCGGATGTGAGCATTGTTGCATCTCGCGAATGAGAATATCATTTTCTATGAAGCCAAACAGTAAATCTATAGTCATCATTTTCATGACAATTACAATCATTACATCATTCTGCTGGGGTATTACTATTCCACAATAAACACGAAGTCTAATGAATTATTGGATTACATTTATATTACACTCGTGGGAGTTGTTCTTTCCTCATTTGAAAGTAAAAGACCCTATTCATGCTGTTCTCTGAAATTGAAATAAAATAGACTTTCGAATCTTCCCGGATGTAATCCTTTCTGACATCTGCTCACGGAAAATAATGTATAATAACTTTCCCTTATTTCTTCATTGAGTCAAATAGCACTGCTATTATAGCAGTCCTGAAATGAGACCCGATGCTTTCAACGAAAGCATGGACGTGTGTGGGCCGTGGGTACTTTTGTGAATTCTGACGATCCAATTTAAGTGATGCTTTTTACCAAACATGTTAAAGTCAAGATAATTTTCTTCCGCGAAGATCTAATCATGTGACGTGTTGGTAGGGCTGTCTGACTGTGACTGATAAAACCCACTCAGAATGTCATCACTTCCCCTCCTTCCCATAACCAACATTATGCTGATTCAACAAATATAACTTTTAGAATCTACAAATACCTATTCCATTAAGCTACTCCTACCTCATTTTCCATCTCCATACTTGTCTCTAAGGAAAATTAAATTTCTCCCAATTTCGGCATTAATTTATTTTCGATGCGAGTTGGTGGAGACTTTTATGAGATTATCTACGGTTCATATCCTGACGGTTTTACTTAACATCGTAGCGTCCAATATGCTTTCAAAATCTATTTTAAACAAATATTGTTACAGGACCAGTTGAAAAAATTACTTTTTACTAATACTGGCACTTGGATTCCCTTTTTCAGATTGGCAAGGTACATGCATCTTTTATTTTAAGGTTTCGGTTTTACAGAGCATCTCCGGGCTCTGGCATTTAAAGTCAGAGTTTCATTACTAATTTTATTTTTGTGTTGGTACATATTTAATGTCAAGGGCTTGACACGAATACATTTTGATTGGCTGTTGTGAACTCGAAAGCAAGGAGAGCAATTATGTTAAGATAATATTTTGAATTGATGTCTCAAAATACACCTTTCACCTTTTCATATGCAACACATGAAAATTCAGTAGGTAAACCTTCACAGCATATACAAATGATGTTCACTGGAGTGAAATAATTTAAGTGATAGCACATATGTAACATTTTCAATTCTGAAAAGTGAAAAGGAAGCGGTTATATGCGCGACTCTCCGAATGAATTTACTGTTCTTGAAAACACAAAATAGTGGTTTTTGCACAATAGTGAAATTGCTCAAAGTACCAACTGACGAAGCATGAAAAGAAAATGTTTGCTTAAATTATCATGGTCAGCCACAAATGGCAAAGTTCGCAAACTATAAAATATAAAAGCATGATGAAGACCTTACCTTCACCATGCCCATGTGACTCACATTTCCCACAAGGCTTACTACGATTAGTAAAATTACAGCAACCACTCTTGCGAGTCTACCACGTATGTATGCTCCAAAAATTGCAAATTAAAACTGAAGCTATTTTAAATACGAAAGCCTCTGTGAATAACGCGGAGGAGGGGATCTTGCAAGCCTTAATAAATTGAAAGCCACCACATTTCTCAGCTAATGTAAGTGGTATGTGAACTTACCTTCTTGAGAGCATCATCAAGGGACAGGAATTTGCGAAGTCTGTCATAAGCCGACGGCTTCTCATTAGATGGTGATCGTTGAGCCACGGAGATCTGGGGTTCCTCCTGTTCATCAAGTTGAATGCCGTTATAATGCGCTGACTTTGATGATGGTGGTCTCAGCATTGCAATTTCCTTCTGTCCACCATTACCCATCACCACTGGTGGAATAGGGTGTGCTGGCTTCTTGGAGTTAATGCTGCTGCTGCTGCTAACAGTGGAAGCGGATGCAGTTGTGCTGGATGACTTGTGAAGAGGAGCTGCCTCGGTTGACACGGGGGTGGTTAATGGGAGGGATGAAGTAGTTGCGGCGGGAGATAGCTCGGCTCCTTTCCCTTTGCTGGGTCGCCTCTTGTCGTAAACGTATGGCTGCTGATGCTTCAGTTCTTCCAGTTCCAATTCTTCCTCAGGCTCGGGATCAAGAATGGGTCCGAATAGGGGCAGCTGGTACATATCCTCTGGATCATCCTACACCAAGAAAATGAATCTTTTTAAGGAACTAGTTTAATTTTACGCAATTTCCCCATTATTTTTAGGAACGGCATTTGGCAATAAAATCATGGAGTTCACTTCACATAGCGTCGGCAAAGTAGTGGATTTTAGTATTATGAGCAAGATGATAAAGAATGTCGGGCATGTTTGCGAAATCTTTTATTGCCCCTTGTGAAAATGTTTGGTAAGGGTGAACAGCTTTCTTTCCATTGTATGTGCGCTCCACAGGAAACGTAATACTCTCTCCAAAATTAACCTGGCATCGTCAGCTCAACTTTTACTTAATGCTAGAAATGTCAATCTTGTTTCATGCTATGCTCATCTTGTCTCTTAAACATTGTTAACTAGCAGTGCAGACTGTCTGAATCTGGATAGACGTGTCTTTATGTTTGGTTTGTTCTGGATCAACACAGAGTGATTCTGGGGATTGATTGAGCAATTACTATCAAGCCAATTTTTGAAGCCCTTTTGAAAGCACAAGTTTTTAATGATTTCCCGAACGAAACTTTTTATATCTTTTTCCCGCGAATTTCTTTGGAAGCAAACTTTCTCAAATCAAGTTTTATAAAGAAAGCAAGGACTTTATGTCAGCCAGAGTTTATCCCATTGTCCCACTACAGACTGGCTAAAACTTGAAAAGTTGATAAAAAAAATAGATTTTTCCTTACCTCGAAAAGCTGATCTTCATACTCGTCCTCCTGTTCCTGTTGTGTCAGAGAGGGTAAATCGAAATACGCAGGTTGGGCAGCAGCTGCGGCCGCCATTGGCTGAGATGCGAGGGCCCATTGATTGATGTCCAAGTCGTAATCAGAAGGAAGTACTAATGAAGCTGGGGCATAGTTATAACTTCTCCGCTGATTCAAAATAGGCCAAGCTGAGACGAAGCAGGTAAAATGGCTAACACAAACTAGGATAGCTGTGGCGAGGTACATGGCGCTCGTTGCCGAACTCATGTTGCTGTTAGTTCGTCGTCTGATTATGGATTGTTGCTGTTGTTCATGTGAGCTGTGACTGGTAACACCGCTCCTCTGGCATCCACACTCTCTGAAGCCATCAGGCAAAGAATGGGTGGCAGTGACCATGTCACTGGGTTCACTCTCGTGTTCAGATGATGAAAAGTTACGCTCCGTTCCACTTGCCATCGTTCGTCTTGATATCATCAGAAAAAAATCTAGGAATTTCTCTTCTTCTTCCTTTTGTGTCGTCTTCTGGAACTAGAATGCGAACAATTTTTTGTCGTCAAGTATTTTGCCAATATATTTGAAACCAAAAGTGAGACCAACAACTATGCTCAACATGTTGTAAGCAGCCTTCATAATATCTAGGGTCATGGCTTGGTCTCACTCTCTCTTTCTCTCTCTCTTTTACGCGATCAAGCTTGCTCTATTGCCTCATCACCGTTCTGTATAGATGCTTGTGTACATAGTCTCTCCCTCCTTACCTCATCTAATGTGGAGAAAGTGAAAATGTGAAAAATATGGAGAGCGAATTGACACAAAAAACGAAGTAAAATGGCTCCTCTATGTATATTAAGCTCTATGTTGCTTTTTACCGGTGTTTCTTTAATTCCACGTTTACCCATCAAGATTTTCATGTCCTATAGAGAGAAATAGTGAAGTAAATAACAAAGATAGAGAGAACTCGCTACATGCCTACTCGGACTAAGCACTTTTCTAGATCCTTTTTGCAGACAAGACGATGATGCTGGCAGAAAGGTCTATATACGCCCACGTGCGGAGGATTTCCCTTTATGTGACTCTCTCCAGCCTTACTTACACTCAACTGCGAGTAAGCCCACTCGAGAGCTATATAGTATACTTACTTGTGTATCGATCGCTTACTTCAGTTGGTTGACTTTTAAAAAAGACTGTGCCTGACATAATATGTATCAACAGATATCTCGAACGAAAAGCATCCTAAAGAGATACATGTGTACTATGAGGTATTTCTTAAAGACTTTGGTGGGGGACCCACACAAGACCCTTATGCCTTTATTGAAAGTGGCTGCTTTCATGTCGTGTTTTCCTGAAAACTTTCAAATGTTCCAGCTACCTGTTTCGTCTGCTTTCCCATTTTAAATCAACACAAAGTAGCTTCCGGCTCCAGCTCTGTTTTTGTAATCATCTTGATCTTTTCGCGCAACAAGCACTCCATGCATGGACAGTTTTATTAAGGAACAAAGTCAGGTTAATGACGATCTTCGTAATGCTAGAGACGGATTATTTGGGTAAGTGAAGTAGACATACCTAGCTCCATGTTTTGTTAAACATGGAGCAACACCTAGGTCTG
>JAHZNF010002320.1:0-13410 GCA_027744215.1 Troglopedetes dispersus
TTACACCTAATTGAGCGTTACAATTGGCGTAAAGTTGAAATAAAGCCATTCTTCTATCCCACTAACATGATCTAATGTATACACAAAACTTCAGATATAAAGTTTGCAAATGTGAAGGATATGAAATCCTACATTATATTGCAGCTAAAACGTGAGGTCTTTTTTTGGCAAATTTGAGTAGCTCTATTAAACAGCGTTGTTCAATCAGTTCACAAAAATTTCCATCATGTAATATTTGGTTCAATCATTGTTGCCTACTCCGTTAATACAGTATATTGGGTATCATAGAATGCAACATAGCCTAATTAGATGATTGCTTCGTCAGATCCATTTTTTTACATTGACAATGGAAATATCCATTCCGTCCCCACTTCAACTTTCTTCATGCGTTGTATTTTTCAATTTTCGCTTCCCCCATCCAATCAACCTATCCTTTTTATTTCAACCCAATATCAGACCAATTTTCAACTCAACTGTTTTCTTGCTGAAGACAACTTTTTTCATGTCCATGAAAAAAAAGGCAGGGAAAGCATTTTTTGTCGACTCTGTATTTATTTATTTGGTAGTGGTCAAGGAGAAAACATGAAAAAATATAAAAAATGATGAGGGAAGTACAAAGTGTGTGAAATGGGAAAATATGAGGAAACATTTCTTATTATCATATTACATCCAGCATTTTACACGTGAGCTGAACAGAAATGTTCTATTTTAGCTGGAAAATGGAGGTAAGTGTGACATTTATCAAGAAATCATGTTGCATTACCAAACTTAAACTTGCTCCTTTTTTATATTTTTTAAAGGCGTTGGGACAAAGATCAACAAAATAAAAAACTGTAGGATTTCATCAAGACAAATAATTTTACGGGTCCAGTTGGAAGATACTGATATAGTAGGTATATTGAAGAGAGAATGCAAAAAGCGGGAGGATGATCTGAGACTGAGTTCCAACTTGTTTCCAATAAAATGAAAAGATTTGTTTCGGGTTCCCACTTTTACCGTGAAAAGGCAACCATCAGCTTCTTTAAAGGAGCAAAAAGAGAATCAAAGCCATTGACTTGAAAAAGGTTCTAAACTAAACTGTACATTTTGATGCATGTATGTTTATAGTTCGATAAAAATGTGTTCGTTGACAAAAGCTAAATTGAAGGTAATGTATCTTATTGACTCTTCCTTTTTTTTGCCAGTTTTTATTACAACTTAGAAGCCTATATGTAATAATGGGTTCTAGAAAATGAGGTTTTGGAGGTGGATGCAATATGTTTCTTCCCACTGTAATAATTAAAGCTCTCCTCCAACACTATAATCACGATCACTTTTTCTTCCGCATCCGCTACTACATACTAAAAGGAGGAGTAGAAGGCAACCTTGCTGCCACAAGATTCATTGGCAATAATTTACCCGTGGTCACAGTCATTCACAAGAACCATACAAAAAAAACAGGCGAAGAAGGAGAAAAAAAAAACAAATTTCCTTCGTTATAATTTCTTCTTGCAATTTTCTTTGGAAGATGAATGAACCAATACTAGACATTATATTAGTATAATCTACTTCACAGATAAGACTTATGTATATTTTACATTATTCTTTCCCTTCATCACCGCACCACGGCTTCATTCTTCACAGTTTTTTTTCCTTCTATTTACCTATGAAAGTTAAAGCTAGTTTTTTTCCTTCGTTTCTCAGCTTTTAATAGCACTTCTTCTTGAAAAGCATGCACATTGTCTAATGCAACATATACCTATATAAGTGTGGAGCTTAACCATAATAAGGCGTGTTTTTATAGTGCACATTATTAAACTCATCGTTAGCAATAGCCAGTAGTGCGCCACGCCAGCTGCCCATTTAGATTGTGTTGAGTGAGGAAAAGTGTGCTGGCCAATTATTCCCTTGATTCCCATTATGAAGAACCTTCATGGGGTGAAACGAGCCGATTGAGAATTCTTATGGTTTTTTCCTTCCTTCCTTTCTCGGCATTTTTTTTGTGTAATGCTAGAGTAGAAATAGTGAGTAGCGATAGTGGCTATGAAGGTATTCGGCTTTAATGCGGTAATGTATTATGAAGTTTTACCTCGTACTTTTGCTTCCCTCTTGCTTTTTTTCCGTTGACTTTGGTTCACTCATTCGTTTAATGAATGTTTTCATTAATTGTGAGTGTTTTTTTGCTTCTACAAGCAATAGGAGAGTATATAGGCATTAAGTGGGAATATCAAAAGCTAATACTTCTACGCTTCTACTATGTTGTCATACTATTGTAGGATTGAGGAAAAAATCTCAAGATCTTGAATTTTTTTTCTGCTGTTGTTGCAATTCCTTCACTAGCTTTGGTTTAAGATTAATTAAAATCTTAATTCCACAACTGAAGCGCAATTAATAGCTCAATTCATTTTCATAAGTTGGCAGAACAATAATTGGCAGCGACAGTTTATTAGGACGTGAAAGAAAATCTTCACTTCAAACTCGTTGAACTTTTGAGTCATAATTATTATAGGATAATACTATTAATGGAACTTAGATGACCAGACATACAAATGTAATTAAACAAATCGTTCCTGTTACACAATCCAACGAACTGCAATCTTCACAGAGATTCTCCTACTTTCATTTTTTTAATTACCTGAATTTTCACGAATAAACGAAAATTGAAACAAAAGGATTACCAAATGACTGTAAATAAACCTCGTAAATTTCATTAAAATCTGAGACCTCGTGTTGCATATAAAATGTCTTTTTAACTCCTCAAAATTTTCATGTTGATCCCTAAAAATCGGTGTTTTATACTCCTAATTGCTACCAAAAGAAAACCTCGTAAAATCCTGTTCTATTAACTTTGATAATAAAAAGAGCGTCTATAAAACCACATCATTTTAATTGCTCCCTTTTTTCAGAAACGTTGTAGGAAAGTTATGTAAGAAATGCAATACTGAATTAATTTTATTACCACTTTTGATCAGTCTTATTGCTTTTTTCGTGTCACAAGGAAAGCACTTTAATGCATAAATTCAACCCAATTAAAGTCCGCTACAACTTAAAAACTCCAATAAATATGAAGTCTGAAAGGAAACAACAGGAAAATCCATTTTTGAATGGAAAAGTCAGAGAAAACTGCTTAATTTCACTTTACGGATAAGTCTAACTTAAATCCTTTCATATATCTGCTATTGTATCGTGTGCATGGTTTGATTTGTTGGATATCTACCATAGTTCCAAGTACCTTACTACATGGTTTAAACTTGATGCAGAACTTTCGTCATTGTTCGCGTTTATTTTTTTTTTGTGCCTTGATCATATTTGCGGAAAAAGGGTAATACGCAAGCAAACTGAATGAATCAAAGGAAAAAAAGAAGATTTTTTCCACACTGTTGGTTTCAACTCTTTACATTCCAAATAAAATATACATGTCTACTTGTTATATCTTGTGAACTATTATTATCAGGTAGCTTCTTTTTTTTTGTATTTTGATATTCCCTTGTAGCTCACCTACAACGTAGGTACGATTGCCTATTCATACATTTTACACTTTTATTGACATCCATTGCTGAACGAATGCATTCTCCTACTTGGTTGAAGAGAGTTACTTATTTGATCATGGTAGACACAAAAGTTTTAGTGTTTTAACAGCACCACAGATTTATGCCATAAATCACCTGATAAAGACTATTTTTATGTGGCCAATAATGCTCCACACCAATAGATACATCGTCCTATTATGTATTTTGCAATGTGATCATGTCCAAACAGAAGTGATGGGCAGGCAGGAGTACTTCTTCTCGCAGAAAAAAATTGACTTGTTCGTTTTGATTCAAAACTTTTTTCTTTACAAAAAAAATACGAAATTCACAGGAGAGACATAAGAAAAGTTTTTTTTGCTGTTTTTTATGAAACCATAAAAGTTACCGCTGCCTCATGCGTTCCTATGATATTTCATTGATACCTTTGAAGCAAGTGTTGGGAAAGAGAAAGGCAGTAAAAAAGTCTAAAATTTTATTTTTTTGTGTTAATAAACACATTCTTTTGCTGGAATACGTTAGAGAAAGGGTCTAGCAAGTTTTATGTTTTTGGACTTACTTGGTCTGATCAACAATCGCTGGCTGCATCCAAGGTCTTGGAGCCAGCTGAGCAGCGAGGGGCTCTTCCTTGAGGCTCGGGCCTCGTGGCTGATGATGACCGCCCAGGTCTTGATGCAACCCGAACATCATCATCTTGACGGAAGTGTCAAAAAAGTATTGGTCTTGTTGGGCAATGGTGAACAAATTTTCGGGGTGAACCTATTCCTCACAATAAATTTTCTGGTTGCTAAATACTACCTTTACTTAGCTATGGCAGTATGGTTCAGTTTAAAGCATTTGTCTCACTTTGCCCCAATAATGCTTTCCCTCATGAACATAACGTAATTATGTCAATTGTTTGATTTCGTCCAAAACTCATTAATTGTCTTCAACTTTGGTTCATTGTGTGTCCTCTTTTTGTGTAGCATGTACAAATTATTTAGTGTCACAATTTCGCAGTTAACGTTCAATTAATAATCCAATAATGAAATATGAAAATCATTGCTAGTTGTTTGTTTATTATTGCTTCTTTAATAAAACTTATTGCAAGGAGCTGGTGCAATCTACTGTGAGCAATAAACGGTAGAATAAGTTTGTGACCAGACGTGGTAAGCTTCCGCTTTTCCCTTCGTTCACATACAACACTCAAGGGAAAGCACGTGGCCGCTAGAGGAAAGGACTAGAACGCAGCAGCGATGGAAACCATTAGCTCTGGAATGGTGTTTTCCTTTGGCTGGAGCAACAACTGTGAAACGGGTTTTCTCATCTGCGGCAACAAGACGGAGACGTGAAGTGTGCGCTTTTTCTTTACAAACGAGACAGTTCACACGACATGTGATCACGATCAAATATGACAGCGAAGGTTTATATGTCTCTGAGTGTCACTTCTATTCTTGTCTCTTTTGAAACAAAGAACAAATGTTTCTAAATCACCAGCACAAGTAATAACAGTGGTAAGCGTCTTTGTTGTTGTCAACTGAATATGAAGTTTATTATATTGTCAACCTTTAAAAACTGATCAGGCTGAGTGAAATGATTTGACGGAATAATGATGGTTGAATTGCGCTAGAGATGATGTCTCAAGGGTTTTTCCCTGTTGAACTTGACCGTGCACACTTACGTTCAAACTTATCGTGAAGGTATGCATTATAGACGCATGTATAAATTTTTGTAAAACAAAAGTTCACTTTTTTCTGTTTTTTTTTTGGGAAAAAAATTAAAAGAAGATGAGGAGAGTTGAGTGCGGTGACACTTGGGAATATTATTTCTTCTCTTTGCAACTTGTGCAATTTAATGTCATATATAAGTAGTGTGCTTGCAATATATTTTTGAGTTGCATGCACGGACGAGTATAACAAGGAGAACAAGAAAAGTGATGAATAATTTGCCTGTTTAATTCAGTATTTTTTTTTCAGTTCCTTCCTTTTGTTCGTCATACATACAAAGTAGATACATAAACACACATGTGAAGGCTTGATGTGTGGATTCTCTTGAGTGCGAAAAATTAATAATGAGCTGGGAGCTGACTGGTGTACTTCCTTTAAAAATTTTAGCAGCAAAAGATTCTCTCCTTTTCTCGCTGGCCCCAGTTATTATAATGTGTTCACGGTACTTTTTTTAACGGAACAGGAGGCTTTCATGAATTTATCAAGTTTCTTTGTTGAGACGCTTTTGATGAAATGACGGAGCAGATGAAGGATCCAACAAGTGAACTCTTTTCAGCTGATATATAGTTGCTCCAAAAATCTTCTTCTGTTGATGTGTGCAATCTATTTTTTTTTTCAACTGATGATTGCTCCAAAAATAATTTATTAAGGAGTCAAAGGTGCAAATGTTATTTAAATAATTTCTTCTACTCCTCTGTTCTCTTTCCTTCCGCCGGTCACTTTATTCTTCTTTTGGTATATGGTATATTTTCTCTTATGACCCGGTGTTTAATTTAGTAGTGTTTGGAGAGCGAAAAAAAAATAATGCAAGATAATACTTCTGGGTTTTGTTTTTGTTGATGTTGATACTCCGCCGGACGTATCCCTTTACTTATCTTTTTTTTCTTTCGGAGTATCCGTCTCTTCTTGAATTCTCTGAGCAGTGGGAATAATAGGAGGAAAAAAGGGGAAAATAAATGTGTCTGTCTTCTGTTCCGTGTACGGGTATGTGTGTTTTTTTTGTTCAGAAAAAAGAAGCGCTCTCGTCTTCTGCTGCTCCCGTGACGCTCTCTTGGGCTCTTCTGGACGTTATATGATTTCGACTGAAATTTTCATAGCAGAGTCCCTGTAGGCTTTCAAACCTCTCTGGTGACTGGGAAAAAACACTGGCAAAATCTCGCTTGGGGTTTCTCGGTTAGAGTCTCTCTCGAAAAACCTAGAGTCTCTGAAAAAGTGGCAGGCAACGCGAGTATAAAGCAAAAGGCAAAAGGGGGAAAACACCAAAACGTCTCTACTATGGTATGTGTGTGTGTGCGTGTGGTTGTGCGCTCTTTCCAATTTAGTGGAGAAGATAGGAAAAAACACACACACTTCCCTCGTTTCCTCTTTTCTCTCTCACGAAACACACGGGCAAGATACTCGGGCACATGGACTTTTCGCAGATAACGTGAGTGAGAGTAAAAAAAACTTTATTTGAGAGTAAGGAATAAAGCACTGCTGAGCTGCTGCTGTGTGGATTGCGATTGCAATGAACAGATTTGTTCTCCGTAAGGCAACACATGGAAACATACACACAATAATGCTCATCATGCACACAGACAGCACACATGAGGGAGTCCCATGTTCCGTAACATGATTTTCTCAACTTTTCAACTCGTCTCGAGCTAAAATAACACGGACGGGTATTGCCAAACAGAAGGGGAATATGGGACTCCTAAAAAAAAACTTTGGGCCACACAAGGCCTGCCTTAGTCCCTCCTCCTGAAACCTCCTTTTTCATATAATCCTGTTCCTTCTAATACAAACTATAATATGCATTTCAAGAAAGTTTTTTTTGCTCTTCCTTGCGGAGAAATGATCCAGCATTGAGAAATGTGTGTATGGAAAATGTGAGAGTGACTGAGTGAGTGAGCTTAGGGAAATGGGAAGATGCGACGACGGCTGTGCTCCCGGTCCTCACGATGAGCCACACACCGGAGAGCCACACACCGGCTTCATTCCGATGATATTATCATTATAATGCATTGTTGTGAACGTCCACGACGGAAGGAAAGAGAAGCATGTTTTTTGTGTTTATAAAACTATTCTAGTAGAGTGGTCCATACTGGTTACTATTAGTATGAGTGTGAATACATCTATCTGTACGACCACCTTTATCTGGCTTATCACGAAGCTGATGGTGATCATCGTGGATAAGTGTGATATTACCATATAGCCTTTGGAAAGGGAGGAAATTCAACCCCGAAGAATGTACATTTCTTTTTCTTTCCACCTCCGGATTTCCAGAGACAATCCAACAGAGACAGGCAGTTTTCCCAACTTGCCCATACTGGAACTAACATTATTTTATATCATAATAAGATAATAAAAACGCACACGAGTACTCTAAAAAATATATACAACAAATTTGTAAGCAAAAGAGAATGGAGAGTGAGCGCATAGGTTAATAAAATATTTTTTTCGAGGGAGGCTTTACGCCTTAAAAAGGTAAAATTTTTATAGCCAACTTTTTTTTTTACTCAACTGCCCTCCAACTCCCTTTTGCATTATTTGCGCTGGAGGGGGTGATGCTCTCTCCCGCGCTGGGTTAATGCAAAAATTATTATTTAGTGGAAAGGGGAAATGAAAAAAAATCCATGCATGTTTCAGGACGAACACTGAACCAAGAGTGTGAGTGAATGTCAGAATTTTTTTTTGCAAGGAGATGTGCAAACCTTGTATAAGCCCGGGAAATTTGAGACGAAAAGTGCAACCCTCCCTCCCCCGAGACTGCAGGGTACTAGTATGTACGCACAAGGGCATTGTTGCAGTGCAATTTTTTATTTTGCCGGGTGGAACGATCTAATGTAAATTATTAGAGTAGTATGGTTACCATCACAGAACACACATCTTAGTTATTTTTGAACTGGATGATGTTGGTTCAAAATTTTAAGTGTCTGTGCAGCAGTGTGGTTATCCGACAACCAGTCTCGTTTTTTCCACTCCATATTTTCGATTTGAGTTCACATTATGACTGCGGAGTGGAACGCAATTAGGAAAAATCAAGTTATCTGTGTCAAACAAGTCGTATGATGCGAGCTAAATCAGGGGTTTCACGCTTTTAACATGGATGAAACAAAAATATTTTCTGCATGTTTGATTACTTACTGGTTCCACATTTTATTGACTTGTGTTCTTTCGGTTATTCTTAGTTGAAATTAGAATGGAACTTGGTGGGTATGGTAAATGCGTGAAACCACCTTCAAACCAGACGATGATCAATCAACAAAGGATGCAAGGAAATTGTGCCCCTTTTTGCTCCATTGTGTGCCCTGTGTACAAAGAACAACATTTATTGACTCTGTCGCGTCAGAAAAACCTTTTAATGTAATCAAGAAGGGGAAAACAAGACTTTTAGATTAGCATGTCATCATCTTCGATAAGAAAGCGGAAGACAAAAAGCGAAAATCTGTCAAGTAAATATCTGGTTCAGGCATAATATTTGTAGTAAGGTTGGGTCTCCTGAGATGGGAGATCTCTTTAAAAGATTTTTGGGGATGATTCTCCGATGATCCATATTATGCCCATTAAAATGTTTGAGTGGAGAATAAGGTAAGATGATGAACGTAATTTTGCTGTCATTGTTCTCACTCTGTGATCGATTGTTGCCTTAAGTAATGCACGAAAATATGCAGGAATGGAGGGATGAGCCATTTCTCCCAAAAATCCTTTTTAGAATTTTGAAGTTTAAAAGTCACACTTGCTACAGCGGAATGTTGTAATTTTTGTACACCATTTTTCTGACAACCAAAGTTCCGGTTGAGCTCAACAGTCGCATCTAATAAAGACTGGTTTTGGTGCATTATGATTTTATGATTTTCTATGAAGCAAAAATTCTTCTGCCGACTCTTCAAGTTGAAAGTGAGTGATCGACGAGTGCAATAAAATTCCCAAAATACAATCCAGTTATGTTTGAGAAAAACCCTTTTTGTTTCCAAAATCTCCAAAATATTTTTTCTATAATTCCTTTTCTCAAATGGAGGTATTTATTTTTGTGGTTGCTCCTGCGTTTTTATCTGATGAACATAATGAAGTCACGGAAGAGAGATACCGAAATTGCATTTTGTGACTAATTTTAAAAAGCCTCCTATGCGCTCCCGCTTTGTTTGAGTGGTCACAGTAGGAAAGAGTCATAAATAAATAAAAATGTCAAAACATGGTCAATTCCTGTTATCCCATCCCTCGTGTGTGCAGCACAGAAGTAGCGTACCACCTGCTGATAGAGGTGAGTGGGCGTCCTTTTATGAAAATAAAGTGCACAGCAGCACCAACTCAAAGGGTTGCTCTAGAAAGGGAAAAAATGCGAAACAAGCTCACAATTTTGCAGCTCTATATAAGCACTGCATTGCCTGCCAAACACGAAGGTAAAGAAAGCACACAGAAATTGTCTTTCTGTATGTTTGGGGTAACTGTGGACAAAGATACTCGTCTGTATATCCTTTAAATTCTACTCTAAAAAGTTTAGATTTTCGACAAAACATAAAACACCAATTTTCTGACTTTTTCTCTTTTTATTCAAACTCACGTTCCAATTTGTCCTAATACTTTTGACACTTATCATCAGAAAATTTGTAAAAAAAATAACACGGAAACAACAAGATCACTAATTCTGAACGTGGGATGTATTCTATTTCTGGGATCCGAGCTAAGGTGATTTTTAGCCCAACTACTTCTCACCAACTCTCGTGACATGTACTGCCATCCTCCAGAGTATCGGAGATTCTACTCCCAGCAGATCTCTTGCTGGCTGCTCCCCCACTCACTTCCGTTGTTCACGTGGCGAAGACGCCAACGCTTCTCCAACATTGGAGATCGTATATTCCCACCCAACCCTTTAGTTAGTTTCATGTATTGGTGTATATTTCGTTTTCCGGATGCTATCCTCAATGACAATTGAAAGTTAATTCATATGTGTTCGCACTGTTTATTATTAATGTTGTTTATAGTTATAAAAATATTTGACAGGTGAAAAAATCAGCAATTTGCAATAAAGAATTTGATGAAAGTTGTTTTGAACAAGTTGGATGCCTCCTGGGACATAAATATGCCCTTGAGGAATGTTCATTGCGATAGATGGATATGTCAGTTGCCTATCTGTAAACAAGATTCAATCAGTGTGCTTAATTACTATAAAATACGAGAATATTTCTGCAAGGGACACGTTAATATTTCATATCAAAGGACCACCCAGAAGCAAGAAGGTACCCAGTTTCCACTCACTTACTAGCAATATGATAGGAAAAACTACATGTGTACAGTAGTGTAAATCAACAACTGTGTGTAAATATGCCCCAAGAAACCGGTGTGAGAAAGAACTTACCATGTGATAAAGTGTAAAAATGGAAATCATGTTGTCAAAACCCTTCTTCTAAACTTTTTTTTTGGACTTGTCGTGCCTGTCAAAAATATTTTTGTCTTGTTTCACGCCCACCACCAGGCAAAGTCCTGAGAGATATCAAAGGCACGGACATCCATCAAAACAATATTGTTGTTCAACAATACCGGAAAATCGTAGGAGGCGAAGTATGCACTAAATTCAATTACAATTAATTCACAAAACGCAGCAAAACTTAT
The DNA here is from genome assembly GCA_027744215.1 of Troglopedetes dispersus. NCBI lineage: Eukaryota > Metazoa > Arthropoda > Collembola > Entomobryomorpha > Paronellidae > Troglopedetes > Troglopedetes dispersus. The sequence goes on from JAHZNF010002320.1 coordinate 10,805, forward strand.
CAACTTATCATTATTTTGACATTTTATAGGAATGCAGGGTCGTGCAGAGACCACAAGAATTTGTGGAATGCAAAAATAAATTCTTTATGTCTTTTCAATTCAATTTTCGCATAACTGGAGTAATAGTGAGAAACTGTTACAAATCCGAGAGTTTAAGGATAAAATCTTCCTTTTCAAATCACCATTATTTAAGTGGGAATTTTTTGCCTTCCTTCCTTCGTTCCTTCTTTCGATAAGATTTCGTTTTCAAAGTAGACATTTGTAGGTATTGGTTTTGTTTTCAGAAAATAACCCAAAGGCGATTAGTAAACCATTCATCATTTTGTTTGGGTAGTAATTGATAGCAAAAGAAATCATTTCGACATGGATTTTCACTAGAAACTGTTACAAATCCGAGAGTTTAAGGATAAAATCTTCCTTTTCAAATCACCATTATTTAAGCGTGAATTTTTTGCCTTCCTTCCTTCGTTCCTTCTTGCGATAAGATTTCGTTTTTGAAGTAGACATTTGTAGGAATTGGTTTTGTTTTCAGAAAATAACCCAAAGGCGATTAGTAAACCATTAATCATTTTGTTTGGGTAGTAATTGATAGCAAAAGAAATCATTTCGACATGGATTTTCACTCAACGAGGCTTTAATACAACCATGAAATCTCAGCATTTATACGAAAATCTATGCATGTTTATTTTACTGAATGCGGATAAGCGTCCCAGCATTAGAAAGAGATTGGGGAAAGGCGAATCAAATCGATATTACGCATTTGGATCAGGGGATTCGGGATGATTTTTTGGATTTTAATACTTTCCCACGAGAGTTTCTCATTCATTGAAACCATATCCAGTCATATAAACTTTTCCGTGTGATTTTGAAACAAAAATCTTCAACGTGCACATTAAAAAAATTATAATTTCGTTCTTCAGCCAACCTGAAATGTTATGATTATTACCAAAATGCACAATGAAAGCCAAGCATCTACCTCCATTTCAAGCGATAACTAAGTACTTTTTATTTTTTTACTCCAACGCTTATCATATCATAAGAACCACACGAGTCCAAGATTCGCCATTTCCCAACCTTTGAAGATAGAGGATAGGGTAATGGTCGAAATGAAATTTTCTCGTGCATTTCCAACCGATCCAAGCTCACCCTCAAATTACGTACACGTTTGGCAAGTGACTTTTCATGTTTCCGTCCTAAAAAGCTAGCCATATTTTGACAAAAAAAATACACTCAGAATATTACACCCAACAACAAGAATAGAAATAGTAATGACAATAACTGAAAAAAAGGGACGACTGTATACCCCGAAAAAAAGTAATAAAAGGAGTGAATCATTTTGTCACCGCATGACTGTGCGTGCGTGTATCTTTATATGTGGTGGTCCACATTCAGCAATAACTTCTTATTCGTACTCATCACAAAAAATAAACTTGTTTATTGGATATCTTATTTTTATTTTTGTGTGTGTGGCTCTTCCTCCTTATTTTTTTCGGTTGATTCTAACATAAAAAATGTTTCACAGAAGAGAGAAAGGAAAAAAAGGTCCTTACTCTTCCTGGCTCCTCACTCTCTGATCAGAAATTATGTCGTCTGGGGAGTGTCGCTCTCCATTTTTTTGTACCCAAAAAAATGCGTCACATTTTACACAGACACTTTTTCTCTTCAGTTGTGTGAATGAGGATCACAAGAAAATTGGTACTGCAGAAAAAAAATGAGAGAGAAGCTACATGTGACATTCCCCTTTTTTTCTGTAAAAAAATATAGGAAGAGGAGCTTTGTTGTGGAGTGTGTAGTTGGAACTTAGTTGGAAGTTATGTCAAAATCACTGGGGAATTTTCTCAAGTCCCACCGAGTCGGAATAGGAGTGACGAGCTAATCATGGCTAGGTCAGAGGCCAGTGATGACAGTGGAACAGTCACTTAGCGAGCGAGCTAGGTTCATCCCGTTCGTGCTGGGATTATTAATTGCGAGTTTTGCATCTTTGGAAGCTCTCCAAATGGATGTGATTGAAATCATTATTTAAAAAAAAACTTCTAAACTGACTGAGTGTGATGCCAGCTTGGAGTGAAAATTGTTTTATTTTATTTTTTATATAATACTTAACCAATGTCACCTTCCTTCTTCGAACAATTTGAGAGATCCCAAATTATTACAAGGCATGTGGCCTGTAATGTATCCGAGATATGTAGCACTGCATTGTGAAATCCAATGTACTTGTGTCATCAAATGTAAGCAAAACTTGTACAAAGAAAAAAAAGTTTTTATTGAATAATTTTTTAGGGTTTTTTGTGCTTTTCACTTGTCCATTCTCTTCTATCTCTTTTTTTGCAGACAAACGTAGAAATGTACATTCTCATTTAAAATTCAATTCCCAGTTTACTCTCTCGTAAATAAAAACAAACCTATCAAAAAACTGTACAGAGGCGGACTTACGCACAGACAGTGGTAGACACACAAAGAGCTTGCTGATTATTGTAGCAAGACACCATGTTTCGTTGTTACAGTCGGGTCGGGTTAAAAATGCCGCTCTCTGTCTGATTAAAAATTCATGATAGTGCCTTGTTCACAAAAAAAGGCTGAAACAGAAAATATACTTACTGTTGGTG
>JAHZNF010002321.1:0-25654 GCA_027744215.1 Troglopedetes dispersus
GTAGGGAAATGGAACTTATGTGATTCCAGAAGAGGAAGCATGCTGACAAAATTTTTAATCGTTATCAGCAAACAAATTACTAAACTCTTGTATGTTGACACTTTACATGAAACAAGTCAATAAAGAATATTTATATTAGTAAAGATAACATGCTAATCCAGTGTTGTCACGTGTCTATCGAGCTACCACCGAAAACAATTTCATTTTCAACTTGTGAAGTTGTTTGAAAAAAACGAAGAAAAAGTTGTGTGCGCCCAAATTTTTGCTTCAAATTAACCTTCATTCATGCATCCACCGACTTTGAAAGCGTTTAGGCCCTTTTCCATTAATGCATTCATTTTTATGTTCTTCCTTTATCATTCAAAAAAATATATTTCCGTCTCATCACCAACCATGATCTCATGAGTAAACCGGTAAACGAAATATAAAATCTTGTCTCTCAAATTTGATCATGCTCCACTTTCTATTCTGCGCGGAGTCACGTTCCAGAACGACTGCCACTCTTCAAAGGAATGTGAGATTGACCGAATTTACAAAGGAACTTAACAAATAACTTTGAATCACGAAAACGGATTTCGAGACAGTCACAAGGAATCATTTATTTAAACGAATTCAGTTACACACTACATCACACAAGGAAAAGGAAGACTTTCCTGTGACATGCTTTTTTCCTTCTAGGTTTTATGTCGCGTCATTGTCAAGAACTGAAAGTTGCTCCAATTTTTACAACTCATATCCTTTTATTTAGCCAAGCTTTGTGACCACAGTCCGCAGTCATGTGAAACTGCTTTTTTCCTATTTTTTTACTTGATGATTTCCAATTTTTTTCGTTGATCAAAAGCTCCATCGGAAAAAAGTGGATTAGAGAGGAACTGGAATATTGTGGATGACAGGTGACCACGCTCCAGCAGTTGCGAAAGTCCGGCCATAAATTTCCTATTTTTCTGCTGCTCCAAATGACAGAGACAAGAAGGAGAATTATGATAAGAGTGAAAGTGGCATTTTCATATGTGCTCACTCAAGGATGACGAAAATCACCCTTATATTTTCCCCTGCGTTTATGCACTCCACATAACTATTTTTTTCGAGAGAACACTCATATTTTTATGGTGCTCCTATTTTTTTGCACGTATAAAAAACGCGCACATAATATTCCAGCAGACGATGAAGGGTGTACGCCAGATGAATAATTTATGAGGGCTACCTCATGCTCACTTTTTCCTGTCTTCTTCGTTTTTTTTTTCCTAAAGAAAGAGGAAAAAGAGGTATGACTGCGTAACGACTGGCGACAAGGAGGAATGAAGAAGAAAGTACTGTGCACAGAGACGACAAGACAAGACACAAAAAAAAATCGGGACGACTTGTTCCAAAGACTCTCTTTGTCAACGTTTCAGCATTTTCGCGTACCTTTGTCACTCTGATGCTTCCTTTTATTTCTTGTGGCAATAATATGAATAGAAAGGGCTGCGTCCAAATTATGGTAAATGTCAGAGCCAGGGTGGGGCACATTCATTTTCATAATTATTTTGTAAATATGACAAAGAACACAGAAATGATATTAAAGTTCAGCTCCAGAAATTCCTGGAAGATAAGCTTCTTACATGTGAACCTGTATTTGAGTTTATTAATGGCTAACAGAAAACAATGGAAATAAAAATCGAAACAAGGGAAAATTATCTTAGAAGCAAGATAAATGTGTGCATTTCATTTGGAAGTGGAGTGGTAGTGTGCTCCACTAAATATATATTCGTGAAAGCTGAGTAAAGGTGAACATTTCCTGGAAAAAGGCATTTTCTTTTGTTTTCCAGGTGCAGAGGAATTAAATTACGCGTAAAACTCATCCCATAAAAAAGTCTTCCATTTTCTCGAGGATTTGTGGACCTCTTTCTGCTCCAGAGTAGGGAAAAGGGCATAAAGTCAAATGAAGAATGAAAAGGCATGTAATTTCCGGCGAGAAAAAGAAAGCTTTTTACTCCTTCGCGCCCTTTCCCACTTCAGAGTAAGGAATAAAGTCAGTATCATTTCGGAATATATGCGCGTGTTGCTGAAGAAGTGGCAATAAAAATAAACACAAGATAGCTTTTATTCCGGCTTCGTTTTCGTGTGGGTTTGGCAATAAAACGGTTTTTTTTTACTTCTGCTGTTGTTGTTGTTGCGTTGTTGCTCTGCAAAACTGGAGGCGAAAGTGGGAGGCAATTACAGTTGATTTTATGGAGGGCGCGACGATCCCTCCCCAACCACCATTATTATTATGACTGCCCATTCCTCCCAACCAAAAAAAAAGAGTTGAATGAAGCATTTGCCAACCAGAGAAAAAGGATATACATATACAAACGTATATATATATATATAAGTACAAACAAAGTGGGGAAATAGATAAGATGAATGAAGGCAATAAGGGATGCAGCAAGGCAAGATGAAAACCTCATAAATAAATGCGAATGAGCAAAATTTCTGTTTTGTAAAAATCCCATTCACAAAAGTTGAAGATGGGTCCTTTTCTGGATATAAAATGAGAAAATAAGTTTACAGCAAGGAAATACTTCCTTGAAGTGTCACACTAAAACACTGCTAATCCGTGGTTAATTCAATTTGCTACACTTTTATCACGCCAAAATGCTCCGTTTTTTTCTGAGAGTACAAAAGTAAATGACGGTAATTGGAAAAAAGTCTAACTTGTGGCAGGCGACAAAAGGGCACCACCATTCAAGTTGTAAACGGGGTGGATGAAGCCATCATTTGTTCAAATTATTTCTCACTTTTCTACCAACAAATAACCACGTAGCTGGTTCAGTTGTGCAAAAAAAAAGTTCCCAATCAGCAAGTTGTCACATAAAGTTTGGACTACCCAAGCAAATGTACTTATCTACTTTTATGCAAACACAATGGAATATCATAGGAATCCACAACTCGATATTATATAGAAAAATATAACGTATTGTATCCGAGTCACTTTTGAAATGTAAAGAAAACTGCTATTCTTCATAACAAAATAGTACTTTTTGGATAAAATATTTTTATAAAAAAAGGGAAACACACTTCGGTGACATTTCAGGCGGACAAAGTGGATAAGCAATTTTCGGAGTGGAGTATATACCTATGTAGCTCCACTTTCATTAATTTATAATGTGCAAAGACACAAACCATATGTGGCTATTGTTTTTGCATGAGTGTGTGAAAAAAATTCCTTTTCCCAAACAAAAAAAAATTCTCATTTCCATGCAGCTCCGGGAACACACATTTCTGCTCCAATTTTTTTTTGTCTCTGACAAGAATGTGGGTGTGGAATGCATGACGGAATTTTATGGGACAACATGATAATGAGACGGTGACGACGTGACGCTAGTAAAACAAAATGAATGAGGAATGGGCCACTCTGCTGCTCCCGCCACTTGCTTCTAAAATGAAGGGTCTCTCCTGAATCCATTTCAAGTTGGTCATGTTCAATGTGTGCATGAAGAACTATGCAGATAGTAATTTATTTGATGGAGGAAAGAATGTGAAGAATTCATGGTGCTTAAGCTCCTACTGCTGCTGCTTCAATGATATTCTCATCAGATAAAGAATTTTAACGGGGAGCGTAATATGCATTTTACATTCTGGAGACCCACATGTGTCCTCCTCGAAATGGATGCACAAGCATTATGGTCCTTCTTCTTTTTTTTCTCGGTGAATTTTTTATGCGCTGTCATTCCCATAACGAGGAGTAATGTACGGTGGAAAGAATGCACTTTTATGTGGGCATCTGTGGGCATGAGCTCCCAACAAACGGATGACGTATACGTGCTCGTTAATTCTAGGTTGTTAAAAATTTATTTGCTTCGGAGAATCCTTATCACATACTTCTCATCTTCTCGAGTGGCCAGTTTTTCAGGGAGAAACGTGAGATATGAATGGTATGCCAACTTGCGTAAAATCGAGAAAATAAAATTTTCCTGAAACAAATTGCAAACATTATCGTACAACAAACGGTGGAAAGAATGCACTTTTATGTGGGCATCTGTGGGCATGAGCTCCCAACAAACGGATGACGTATACGTGCTCGTTAATTCTAGGTTGTTAAAAAATTTATTTGCTTCGGAGAATCCTTATCACATACTTCTCATCTTCTCGAGTGGCCAGTTTTTCAGGGGGAAACGTGAGATATGAATGGTATGCCAACTTACGTAAAATCGAGAAAATAAAATTTTCCTGAAACAAATTGCAAACATTATCGTACTACAACAACACAGTCTTCCTCGTGTCACAAATACCAGTGACGGCTACCAGATAAAAAAAAGTATTAAAAAAGGAGAATGGAGCAAAAAAAATCTTTCAGTTTACTTCCTGAAGCATACTCTCCTCTCCACTATAAAATTGTAGGGACAAAACAGGAGCAATTTTTTCATCTGAAAAGAAAGAGAAAATTGCTGGAAGGGAAGGAGGGGAAAAAGGAGCAAAGTGACTTTCACTTAATAATCTTGTCTTTTTCTTCACAATTTCTTTGAGGCAAGTTACGCCTGTTTTTGACATCCTTCCAAGAACCGTAATTAAAATGGTCCCGACCAGAGCAAAAAAACGACCCCTGGGTGGTGCACATACTTACTCACCATAATATCGTATACAATCACCATTTATTCTGTCGTGCTGGCTTGGAAAAGTTGGTGAATGAAAATGCAGGGAAAGTGAAACACAAAAATGTGTTGGAAAACAAATCGACGTTAGCTTTCACTTTCATAGATGATTATATTTTTTTAGAAATGGAGAATCATACGTAAATACAGGAGAGAGGATTTTTGGACGGTTCGAAAATATTATTATGTGCGTATTTTTTTACATCCCGGTTCCACTGCCAAGAACAATAATAATAAGAAAAGTTAGCCAACGTGAAACAAGTTTTACGAGTGACGTTCTCATTTTCTTGTCTTTTTTTTACCCAGAAAAAATAACAAACAAGTCAGAATCACGATGAAAACTTAGCATGTATTGTCCATCAAAAGGAAAAGATCAAAGCTTGGTCCGTTATGGAAACAAAAACTCGATGAATTATTTATGACATCCCATCACAATTCACACAAGTACGGTAGAGTCCTTCTTTTTTGGTGAATATTGTGTAGCACCTTTCTTTCTTCCTTGCTTTGTTTTCATACATCGCTTTCACTTATTTTCCCTTGTTCGCGAGTTGCACTCACTCTCTCCAGAGAAAATCCCGGATTGCCCTCGATACGGCATCCCACGCGCCAGCCAGGCGAAATCGGATCTTTTCTTTTTGTGAGAAAAAAAATGGATGTGTATGTGTGTGCAAGTGGAACAAGGTTTTGCTTTTATCTTTCGATTACCTGCCACACATGCCATTCAGGAAGATGTGTGTGTAAACGTGTATGGGAAAGCTTTGATCATAATGCCGGCCTCGATTTTCCTAGAAACGTCTTTGAGAACGCTACTTCCTGCGCTTCAGATCAAATTTCCTTTCCAATTGTTTACGAAGCAAATGACAAGAGGTCTCGGGAAAAAATATTGAAACATATTGCATATGTACATTTTGGTACCTGGGAACGTCCAGTAATGGTTTATTGATTTCTTATAATCTATACACATTTATTTATCGCAGAAATGGGACAAAATGTTGGACATGGTGAGGCTGTCATCATTTATGTATGTTGTGTGGCGATGCTTCCGGTTTTATTTGTCAGCAGGCTTCCTCCTCTGGAATCACATAAGTTCCATTTCCCTACAAAATAAGAACAACAAAGAGGTAGAAAATGGGTCAAAAATAGTTTTAGGAACAAATGTTTCAGATGCTATGTTGCTGTCAAGAATATTGAGGTACCTTGTGTGTACAATATCTTACCGTGATTTGATGCGACACATTTTCTCTGCAGTTGTTGGAGCCAGTTGTAGTCTGCAGGACGACATCACAGCTTTCATTGGACAAGAGGGAAGCCTGCTGCTGCTGCTGTTTCTGATGCAGTTGCTGGTTCTCGCGAACTGATGGAGATGATGAGTCAGCTTGATGATGAGATTTGCTGAGCAAACAGGACTTTTCGGCGACGAGGAGGGAGCCGGGTCCACCGACACACACGTCCTGATGATCGTCTTGTGGACTTTGGCATCGCTGAGAATTGTGGTGATGATGATTGGGGTGACCGTTCAATTGGAAGCTGGTCGATGAAGGACTGGAGGCCATCAGCTCCAAGTCGAGAGTGGTGGTGTGCTCCCTCGTCAGAGACCTGTGATTCAACCAACAAAAATCAAGTGAGACCACACACAAATATTTGCAGTGTCAACAAAAGTTGCCGAGGGGTTAGGAAATATGCACATTATATATCTTGCTTCATTATTACTTGTAGACGTGCGAAGCAATAATGGTTGGTTTGATTGAGAACACAAATCACTCCCGTCATCACCAGCACGAACGAGAGGAAGTAGAGAGGATGCACTTTCACGTGGAACAGGTAGATCCCGACGATGAGTGAGTAAAAGTCAGCGGTGAGCATGGAGAGATTGAAGGAAGTTGCACCAGAGAGCTTCATCACGTTCGCAGTTATCACATATAGCGCCACTTGGCAACTAGCATACGCCACCAGCAAAATGGTCTGAGTGGTCATCGAGTGTCCTGCCCACTCTGGTGCTGTGACCTCTTTATACTCCAACAGCACGCTGCAAATCCAATATCCATCACATTTATACATTTTCACAATGAAAAAAGGAAAGAAGCATTCTTAGCGTTTGTTAATGAAATTACGTCTGAAGTCCGCTGACAAAACTCGCATCGGCCACTGCCACGAGGGCATACTTCCAACCACGTGTTCTCAGAATTGGGAACAAGTTTCGTTCAGCAGGACGGCATGCCAGGATAGTTGTGAATACTGTCGCGAGAACTATGTAGAATGCGAAGTTTTGAGCTACATTTTGATTAGGAATTCAAATAAAAAATATTTGTGCGTATTTGTTGCAAAGGTGAGTGACTTCAATTAAATAAGACTGGAAGGTAAAAATGCGTTACGTTACGTGTATTTACCATTAGGAATTCGAATATTGTAAAAGTCGATGAGGTAGACGGAAATCACTGCAGAGGCACATACCAGGGCGGATACCATCTGACCCAAGAATATTGACAACCAGGTGGACCTACCCAAAACATTTTAATTTCACATTATTTCGACTGTTTTAAAAACTTTTGAATGTCTGTCATTTCCTTTTGCGTTTCACTGGTATTAAATAATGCAATTTTGTTACAAACTGACCAAATTAGCTTTACAACATGTGATCAAGAAAATTCACTTGTTGGGAAATACAAAACCACTTTCTGTTTCACGTACCCTTTCCCCAAATGCTGAAGATCCTTCTCAAGTCTGTCACAACAACCATGTTTCTCTTTCGTCATCCTCTCTTCTTGTGAAGCACCCCCTCTCGAGGTTGTCACTCGTCTCAATTCACTCTCAACAACATTATTATTGCCCGCAACCTTTTTCTCCTGCACCATCCTCCCACTTCCGGTCACTCCAGTTCGAGTCCTTTCTGTTACACTAGCTGTCCTCGTCGCCCTGTCATTATTACTCGCTACTTCTTCACCACTTAACTCATCACTCATGGTTCACGATAACACATCTTTCACAAGAATTTATTTTATTGACACACACAAACACTTTCGACTTCAACAAATCTCATTCATACACCCCCTCTCGAGGTTGTCACTCGTCTCAATTCACTCTCAACAACATTATTATTGCCCGCAACCTTTTTCTCCTTCACCATCCTCCCACTTCCGGTCACTCCAGTTCTGGTCCTTTCTATTACACTAGCAGCAGTCCTCGTCGCCCTGTCATTATTACTCGCTACTTCTTCACCACTTAACTCATCACTCATGGCTCACGATAACACATCTTTCACAAGAATTTATTTTATTGACACACACAAACACTTTCGACTTCAACAAATCTCATTCATACTTTTTCCCAACTTTTTTTTTGCGCACAAAAAAGTAAGACAAAGATGGATAGAAGCCCAGAACCATCCGACTCGCAATCTTGGTGAAGACTGAATGCGAGAAGCCCTTTGCACTTTCTTTTATTTTCACCATACGCTCCTATCTTCGTCGTTGTGTGTGGTGGCTCATTTTCTGGAGAAACTTTTCGTGCATTCTTCTTCCACAAGTACTAATGCTGTTGCAGCAATAATAATTTTTGTTGGAGAATCTCTCTTCTTTTTGTGGGAATGGAGTGAAGTTGTACACTCTTCTTCATTTCTGCTCTGCACAAAAAAGTGCCCACTTTAACTTTTTCTTCAAAGTTTTTCTCTGGAAGCTTGGGGCTGCAGTGGAAAGAAAAAAAAGTTTGCTACTTTTTTTTTCTTAAGAAAACATTTCAATGTCTTGAAATGGACCATAAAAAGCTACCTCATCAAAACAGCTCCTTTTTCCGACTGTTCTGCTTCCTTTTTTCTTGTTCAAATGAATGAAAACGTTGCAAGAAGAATGAAAACTAAGAACATACAATTTTTTTTATATTTTTCTAAGAACAAAAAAATATGTTCCACAAAAACGACTTTTTCTCTCTTTAAGTATCAAAGTAGTGGTTTTTTAGGATTAGTCCACTTCCAATTTTCCCCCTGATTTCAAATCTCAGCTACTAAAAGGAAAAAAATGCTTTTTAGCTAACACTCTTCGTACATTTTAGTTGCTGTCGCGTGGAAGAAGCGCTTTCTTGGTAATAGGCAAATGGACCATAAAAAGCTACCTCATCAAAACAGCTCCTTTTTCCGACTGTTCTGCTTCCTTTTTTCTTGTTCAAATGAATGAAAACGTTGCAAGAAGAATGAAAACTAAGAACATACAATTTTTTTTATATTTTTCTAAGAACAAAAAAATATGTTCCACAAAAACGACTTTTTCTCTCTTTAAGTATCAAAGTAGTGGTTTTTTAGGATTAGTCCACTTCCAATTTTCCCCCTGATTTCAAATCTCAGCTACTAAAAGGAAAAAAATGCTTTTTAGCTAACACTCTTCGTACATTTTAGTTGCTGTCGCGTGGAAGAAGCGCTTTCTTGGTAATAGGCAGCTTTTTATCTTAAAAGTAGAAGGAAGGAGATCCAAAGATAAGGTCATACATACAGCTTAATCTGTGAATTTTGAGGAGTGTCCAAAATGTGGATCAGACTTATCCTTAAATATATTTTGATAACTGCGTCTTCAATTCAAATATTGTTATGAATCCAATAATGTGGTCCACACGAGGGAAGAGCGTAAACTTGTGAAATTTTTATTTGGTCTGATCCACACAATAACTGGGGTGTTTTTATTGACCATTTTGAGATGTCATTTGGATCATCCCATTTCATTCAAAGAGTTCCCAAAAGTACTTATAGAGCCCGAGGAAAATCTTTTATATGAGAGTGGACATTTTCTCTTGAATTAGAAGTGTTTTCCGGTAATTTCGGTGATCCAAAATTGAAGTTTCTGCTTTTGTGAGGAAAAAAAGCTCGGCTTTGAAAAGGAGCCACTGCAATAATATAAGTTCTGCTCACATTCTGCCCATTTCACAAATCTCGCTTATCCTTTGTTAATATTGGAGATTTTTTTGGGGAGAAAAACTTTCAATATTGGTTTTTTCTTACAAGAATGCGTGGTGACATTCAGTGAAAATCACTTGGAGCACTGAAAGAACACCCTCTCTCAATATTAAAAAATCTGGGCACATCGAAGCACTAACAATCAGCAGAGAAAATTGTCTCAGTCAATGGTGGTAATATCAGCGGGAATATTAGAAAATGAGAAATTTAAGGGAACTCGAGAAGAAAAAATTCATTTTGGAAATCCAACAAGGATAAATCTCATTTCACAATTTTCACAAACACAAACACATGTAAATGCTCGTAGTTTAGTAAATTGCACATTTGCTCCACCTGCGCCAAAAATATTACAAAATTTCAGATCAGCAATCAACAACCAAACATTTTCCTGATGCAATTTTCCACGATATTGAAAATCATGCTGATAACATCTTAAATGTCTCACATCTACAAAAATAGCTTCATGTGTGGTCCAACACAGACCAACGAGTTTTCTGCATCCGAACGAGTGGAGGAGCAAGGCCAGACTGAAAGTTGGAAGCAGCCAGCATTCCGGTTTCAACTTGTTCTCAGAGAAAGCAAACCGTAGTAGTGCTTTTCCTGAGCACATCCTTTTCTCTTGAGTCTCTTGAGTGTGCATAGATACATATTCTCCACGAACATGGGTTTTGTGGAGGAGATGGGTACTCTGTATTCTGGAGGAATTCTCCAGGACAGCGATTACATCGTGTAAACGAGAGAGAGAGAAGCCTGGTATGTGGCAATTAATAGGTTGCCCTAGTCAGTTCATTTTCGAATGGAATGTTGCACAAGCCAAGAAAAAAAAACAAAGTGCTCTCTCCTTTCTTTTCTAAACATATAAAGATAAGCATGTGTAATAATAATGGTGTGCAATGCATGTCTATTTTGTAGTTTTTATGTGTAGTTGCATTTTCCTGAAAATTGGAGCATTTCCTCCGTTCCCTCTGCTGCTCCAGTCTATTTCCCTGCCAAGACGAGACTCCAGGACAGCGATTACATCGTGTAAACGAGAGAGAAAGAAGCCTGGTATGTGGCAATTAATAGGTTGCCCTAGTCAGTTCATTTTCGAATGGAATGTTGCACAAGCCAAGAAAAAAAACAAAGTGCTCTCTCCTTTCTTTTCTAAACATATAAAGATAAGCATGTGTAATAATGGTGTGTAATGCATGTCTATTTTGTAGTTTTTATGTGTAGTTGCATTTTCCTGAAAATTGGAGCATTTCCTCCGTTCCTCTGCTGCTCCAGTCTATTTCCCTGCCAAGACGAGATAAATTTTCTTCTTGCTCTGCAGGTAAAAAAACTAATCTATGGAGAGGGATGGGGACAACACCATTCTGTGATTAATTGCAAGGGTGTGCATTTCCCACCGCCTCCTCCATTAGGAAAAAAACACAACACTCATAAACTACGGAGTTGTCACCTATAAAACATTTTTTTGAGTTATGGGTACTCAGTAGACACATTGCACCACAGAAGAGAAAAAAAACAATCAATTTTTAATAACAGAAATGGGCCGACCAAGACAAGATAAACTTCAAACCAGAAGAAAAATTGAGACGAGCCTGAAAATAAATAAAAAAAAAACAATCAATTTTTAATAACAGAAATGGGCCGACCAAGACAAGATAAACTTCAAACCAGAAGAAAAATTGAGACGAGCCTGAAAATAAATAGTTGAGTTTGTCTGAAACAAAAGGTGGTTCCAAATCTGAAAGCACAATTATTTTTGTTGGTTTTTTTGCTGACAAAATTTTTCCAACTGTTTTTTTTTCTTACTTTATTGGCACACGTAAGTATGAGTAGGTTAGTTTTTGAAGGTGGCAATTATTCTCGAGTGGTATTTTTTGTGAAGTGCTTCCATCCATTTGTTACCTTGTGTGTGTGTTCCAAATTTGTTACCAGATGAGGGGGCATTAGCGAAAAAAAAGTAAATATATTTTTGGAGCAGGAAGAAATCATGATCACACAAATTACACTCCTTTGTGTGCTCCGGTTTTAAATCCAGTTCTTGCTTCCCGCACCAGATGAAAATGGGCCATGGAGAAGGTCTCCAGGGTGGCATCATTTTTTTCCGGGAAAGGAACTCTCTCTCTCTCGTCTCACTATTTCGTTCTTGATTCTAAACAAAGCGGCGGAGCATAATGTTCCACAATCTTTTGCATTTTTTCCTCCCATTCTTCATTCCTGTAAGAATTCCCATGCATATACATATGTGAGGATACATTATATGTGTAAATGTAATGTAAGAAGAGAAATTTCGTTACAAAATTTTCTTTTGCATGGAGAGAAGGAAGAAAGGAAGTCTGTTAGCGGGAAAAATGGCGACATGGAAAGCAATAAGGAGGAAAAGGCGGATGGAAGGACACACTGTGAGAGCGTGGAATTTTATTGAAAAAATTCTATTTTTTCTGTGTGTGTGAGTGTATGTCGCTCCGGGAAAATTTATTATGCATTACTGCCACCCACACGGCACCGCACACAAACAAGAGAAAAACTATGTAGTTTTTTTTCCTTTTCTTCATAATATTTTTGAATTATGCAAAGTTGCTTTTTTCGTCTTTGTTTGGTTCCATCTCTTCGTCACACTCGTTACACACACACACACATCGCCTTTCCATCTCGAGAAAAAGGAACTTTTCAATTCTTTATATTACACTTCCGTCTCCGTTTCTTTTGTTCGCTGATGGTGTTCACAGAGGAGAAAGGTAAGGAGGAAAAAATACGGAGAGAAAAGAGGAAACGTGCATAATGTTCCGCTCCATTTTCGGCTGCTTCTTTTGAGCTGAAAAGAAAGAAAATTTACCTGGAAATGTAGTATTGACTTTTTTCTGTGTTTGGGATTTTTTTTCTGTGTGCAGAAATGTCAAAGAAATCACACAAATGTTATGTCTCACTTTTTTCACAGAAACATGAAGTCGGGAGAAAGGCAAAAAAAAGATTTTTTCTTTTGACAAAAATATGTCATCCGATTTTCTCATCTGAAGATATACCATATAGCATGAATATATTCTATGTGCGCATTTCATCAACAGATTTCCTCTAAAAAATATGAGTGTGGTCATAATAGAAACAAAAAAATACGCTCCACCTCACAAAACTGCAGAAATGTACTTCCTTTTATCAAATTATATTTTTATGGAGGTGGTCTCCTTATCTCATTTCTCCAGCTCCACAAAAAACGTTGGTAAACAGAGCGAAGCCAGAAAAAATAGCTGAAACGATGATGACATGATTTTTTTTTTCTTCAGAGATTTTTTTTTGCAATAATATTTTTTTGTTTGGCTTGGTACTTCTAGAGAAAAATGGAGATAAGGAAAAATACAGGAATTATGTACGTTCAGAGCACTAAATACATGACAGGTAAGACACGCTCCAAAAAGTCGAGTCGTAAATTTGCCATTTTGTA
The DNA here is from genome assembly GCA_027744215.1 of Troglopedetes dispersus. Lineage (NCBI taxonomy): Eukaryota > Metazoa > Arthropoda > Collembola > Entomobryomorpha > Paronellidae > Troglopedetes > Troglopedetes dispersus. The sequence continues at coordinate 12,977 of JAHZNF010002321.1, forward strand.
TTTTACTCGGAAGCGCCTTGTGGAAGAGACACGTAACAAGACAAGAACCTGTGTATGTGTGGTTGTGCTCACTCAAGGAAAATAGCTGAATAAGTGTAATGCCTCCATTTTTTCGGAGGAGATACAAAAAATGACTCCATTTCGTGTTTCGCAAACAACCAAAAATGTATTCCGGGAAGCTGACTGGAGAAAACCAGTTTTTCTCCACAGATGGGAATATATGTTTTTTTCTGGAGCATAACATATGAAATACTTTTTTACAACGCAAAACTCCCTACTTTCCATTTTCTAAGTAGATGAAAAAAACTGGTACTTCAGCGATGACTGCGTAACGACTGCTGTCAAAAGAAATGTATGGGGATTTTCGTTAGTTGTAGCATCTCTCCAGACAAACTTTTCCAGGATATTGTTATATGCTTATCTAAGCTTTTTTGTTTCAACATGTTTCTCATAAAATAGCAAACAAGATGGTTCCTAATACCCGTAATTTAGCACTAATCTGACCCATTTTAAGTGAAAGTATCGTGGGAACTCTCGATCCTTGATAAATGTTAGTTTTTGGTAAAGTCAATAATTTTTTATTTATTTATTTGGAGATTTTTTTTGTAGACTTTGCTTAATTTTTTTAGAAGTGGGGCATCCACATATTATAATTTTATATGTGGATCATATCATAAGTACATATCTCTGGAATTATTGCTTTAGTAAAAGCTTTAAAATAAAAAAAATATTTGCTTGCGAATGATAACTACGCAGTTCGCTTCATTTCTCAACTTTTTTGTGAAAAGTCAACAATAAAAAATAAACACATGTATTATTTTTACCTCATCTTTTCTCCGGATTTTCCGCTCTTGCTTCAAGTCTTCATTCGACCTGAATTGAAAATGAGCAAAAAGGTAAACAAAAAAACAGGGCAAAGTTCCGGAGCCAAACTTTTCGTCGAAATAAATGCCTCAAGCATGTAAAACTTTGTTCTGTGTTGTTGATTTTATAAAATAAGAGTAAGTCGAGAACTCCCCTCTTCATTAATAATTTATTCTTTTTGGGCAAATGTTTGCACAATTTCTATACTTCTATTTAGTTTACTCTCCTCGAAAGAGACTCTAATATTTTTCATTAAATGGGGAGGTATTTATTATGAGTCAGATAAGCACTAAAATTCTTTTTTGAACATTCAATGAAATTTTTGTGAAACTGTTAAAATTCAGGTGCCTCACTCAAAAGTGATGTGCAATAAAAGAGCCATAAATCCTTGGAACGAATCTTCATTATGTTTTATTTTTAGCAAATCCAATTTCAGACATATAAAAAATGTTTAGGGATGGAGAAACACTAGTAAAGTTTTACGACGTCGTTGTGTGTGGCAATAAAAACGATTTTTTTGTTTACTATGTAGTCCATGTGGTTGTACAGTTGTATTGCTGGTGTATTGCTTCTATATTTTTTATATTTATGGAGCAATATCCCAAAAATACGAAGACATGTGGGAAACAGCGTTGAAGGCAATAAAAGGGATAATGTGGAGGATACAATTATAGTTTTTATCAGTTTTATTGTGGATCATTCATACCTTTCTCGACTTTTACTGAATGTCTATTGCACCACTTTGGAAGAGTGGAAAAGCGCACTTAGCGATCCACATATGTATATCTTATCGCGAAAACTACTTCTGGCTTTATTGACACATTATTGACACGTCAGCTAGGAAAAAAGTAGACTTGTACGTGCAACCTAATTCAGGTCAGAGAAAGAATTGTTCACAAAGCTGTACGAAAATTTTCTCCCTTTTGTCACCTTTCAACAAAAAAGTTTTAAACTGGATTATTTAAGTTAAGAATAATAAACTTTTTGATAAGGTTCTGATGCAACGAAAAGTTGGAATTGATAGCACAAAAGGCACGAAACAAACTATCTCTCCAGTTTTTTGTATTCATCATGACTTCCTGTGAAACAAAGACTTCGGATGAGTTTCAACAGGAAAAATATAACTCTTGTAAAAATGAAAAGTGATGATCCCATGCGCCAATTTCATAAATTATTCATGACGAGATTTCAAAGGATTTGTTCACGTCTCTCCAATGATTATAATAAAAGTGAGCATAGTTTCAAGTGAAGTCTCTGGCGTATTGTAGTACGCATTATAAATGGCATCATTTCCTTTTTACTTTTCTATTTTATCAATCGTCCAAAATAAAAGGTTTGGATTAAACCTAGGAAAGCAGGATACAATTTTTTTGCAAGTCAGTTTGAATTGTGGTCACTCCTCCCAAAATTTATATCCCGCATTTTATTTAACAAAAAAAAATATTTTTCCTCTCCGTTTGAGCTGAGCAACAGAGTGGGCTTATCAGTCTCCTCTTTTTTTGTTCAGTTGTTTTCCCTTTCAACCAACCATCCAATTTCATTCCGGATGATAGATCCGCTGAATAAAAACCACATCAACCAAGTGAGTTTTTTTTTGGCTGAACAAAAAAATGCACAACAAATGTGAGAATGGTCAGTGATGTCAACTGCCAGCCTTGTATGCGTGATGTACACTTTGGAGATATTCTTTTATATTTTTGTCGAGAATGTCATTCCAATTTCTCTTCCAATCCAACAACTGCTGCTGTTTGTAATAAAAAGCTGGTGGGATATTTGAGAAGAGAGACCAAAAATAGAAAGTTGGAGAGATGAAAGAGGAAAAAGCGAGGAGAGAGGGAAAAAAAGAGGACAGGAATTTATGAGGCTTGATGGTGATGATAACGAAGGAGACAAAGGGACATTTGGTGCATGAGACTTTGCGTCCGTAAATAAATGAAAATGAGCAGGGACGCGCTGAAATGAAAACGTGAGTGATGAAAAAGGGAAAAAATGGTGTATGTGTCTAGATATACATAACATAATCCCCCACGGGAATCAATTTCCACATTTTGCTCCATCTCTTCCAAACGCATAAATGAAAGGGTACAGAAAAAAGTGAAAGGATCAGAATTATGGCTTCGCTCCGGTCTATAATCACAGTAGTATGTGGAATAGCCGAGATGTATTATTTTCAAAAGCACAGCAGAGAGAGAGGGAGATGTATACATTCCTCCCAGAAGAGTGAAAGCAATGAAATGATCACTCTATTCTCCACTGGAATCTGGTGTCAGTGTCCTCATAAAAATATGTACATAAAAACGCTCGTTAATTCCTTGACTCAGTTGAATGCACCCCTCTCCTTCAATGAGGCGGATGAAATGAGGAGATATAAAATGGTGGAGCAGGTTGTCACGTGTCCACACTCACCAAACTCAACGTTTAAAAATGAGTAGCTAGACAATACTGCAAGTATTTTAGCATTCTAAAATAGGAATATTCATGAATGAAGCATAAAAGAAAGACATATATTTTTGTTTCACTCTGACTTGCAATTACATGCATCGCATTCTGTTCCATTTTGTTTTGTAATGTTAAGTGGCTGAGACAAGTTGGGGGCTGGGAGAGTGGAGGAGAACATGACAAAGTGAACCTGACACATGCACACTTCACAAAAAAAATGTCTGTTAACATTAAGAAATTGTCACATGTGAGCAGGAAACCTTTCGTTTCGCGACGTGCGGAACGTGTCCAATCTGGAAAGCGTTTAAGTCGACAAGGCACACACACACACTGTACTCACCACACCACTTAATGCAACTTGACACAAGTGGAACAAGAGAGCGAGCGAGCGACACACGAGGCAAAAACTGGAGTGGACAGGTTGGGCACGACGGACCGCTGCTGTACAGCCTTCCAGGCTAATTAATTGATTCATTCCAAGCAACCAAGAGTACTTGACACGCTCAACCCAATTAGTCACAAGGAAGACCACACACGAACTCTCATATTTCACGAGACACAAAAAAAACACACACACGCAACGTCTCCTTCTCTCACACATACATACCAAGCAATGTTTCAAGGGAAACATCAGAACAATTTATGGAGACACCAGTTCCACCACAACAGAAAGTGCTTTCCTCCTCCCGTCCTTCAATTTTTCAAGGAGACTTTTCATTTTAGCATTTTGTCCCTTTCCAGAGAAGAAGTGCAAAAAGCTTTTTGTGTGGTCACAGTGTGGACTGACACTTTTTACTCGATGCCTGCACCAATTTCCAATAAAAGAAATCAAGGTTTTCTTTCAAACTTTTTTATTTTAAAAGGAATGATTTGTGGTGCGCGCACAATATTATTGAGCAGAGTCAAAAGGCAAAAAAAAAGTTCATGCATTTTCTCTTTGTGGTGATTCTTTTTTTTCTTCCCAAAAGTATCATAAAAGGAAAGGACTGGAGATGAAATGAGATAAGATTTGGATTTTTTCAACTGTTAGTAACCCACACTCTTTGCCTTCCGATTGGTGAGAAGCTGTGAAAGTCATGAATTTAATTTTGACTCTCGGTGGGATGCTGAATGCTGACTGAGTGAAAATCGATTTGTCAGAGGCAGAAAAGAAACAGAGACAAAGTCCATATTACGTTTTTTTTCATCCTTTTTTCTATTTTTGTCACAAAAAGTTCAAGCTCTTTCCTGCTGAGGCTCAAAAATTGTGAGAGGAAAAAGGTCGAGAAAATAAATTCAGTTCTGAAATCATTTATTGGATTCTTTCTGGTAATGCTGGGTGATCTGATACACTTATTTCATTTTTTTCTACGGTGGAGATATATATCTATAGTAGATCTGCAAAGAGACTTATCTTGGCACCAGAAGGTCAAAGAACACATTATGGAGCGGAGTAATGGGAAACATGGTAGCTTTTAATTTCGTTTCGCGGTGATATAAGGTATGCACCATGTGTGATCTCGAAGAAGTGTCAAATAAATTCTTATTTTCGAAATGCCAGCTCTCCTGCGTCATAATTTTAATGCACTTTTTTATTACTTCTTTTTTTCCTTGGTGGAGCTCACTGCGACAAAATGTGTTCTTTTCCTGTGAATAATGATGATCCCAAGAGACTCACACAAAAAAGGAACAAAAGAAGAAGGCCTTGCTACATAATGTTCCCATTTATGATTTTCATTCCACTTGTTTACTCTTTTTTTATGTGTGTGCACACACAATAATAGTGTGATATGGTGGCAGAGTAGATAGTGTACAATTTTTTTCTTCGCTCTCATTATTGTTGCAAAGTGCGCTCCCTAATTGCCCACACCTAAATGTTTCCCATTTGCACACGCAGAAGGGAAATAATGGAAGACATGCAAGTAATAATAACCTGGCATTAGGATTACTGGCAGTGCTCTCCATAAAATCTACTCTAGTTTGTAATTGCTTCCACACAGCTGCCGCAGCCATCATTTCCGGGAGCACACGCGACACCGCGAAAACAGTCTACCACACCTTAATGTTTCCCATTTGCACACGCAGAAGGGAAATAATGGAAGACATGCAAGTAATAATAACCTGGCATTAGGATTACTGGCAGTGCTCTCCATAAAATCTGCTCAAGTATGTAATTGCTTCCACACAGCTGCCGCAGCCATCATTTCCGGGAGCACACGCGACACCACGAAAACAGTCTTTTTTTTTTAAGAAATCCTGTCAAAAATATTTTCTGTTACAGACATCGTCTTAAGTGACGCGTTTTTTTTTCAGCAAAAGGTCAAATGCGACAAGGATAATGTAAAACTGTAATATACATTTTCTCCGAAGTATAGGAATAGTTTTCCACCTGCTGGGTGGATTTATTATTGACACAAATGTTAAGTTTCGCTATCTCGGATTGAACAAGGTGTGTTGACTCACTTCAACTCTCAATGACTTTACATAAGAAGGAAATGTTTTAGTTTTGTGTGTATGACTATGGTTTTCAAACTTGCTAGAAGGATTTCTAGTTGCGAACTAAAGTGCCGCCCAACTCGACTGGAATGTATTTTGGGTCAATATACTTTTTAATCACGCTTTGCCACTGTTGCTTGTTAGTTCCATACACGCGTATTGCATCTCTGGAGAGCTTGCTGATATTACTCCGGATCAACTCCAATATAAACTGGACGGTTGGTGGAGCTAAAAGATAAATATACAATTCATAGACTTTAATCAAGGGCAACAAGAGACATCCAAATTACGGTAAATATGAAGTTAAGCTATGTTGTCCTTACTATCCACAATGAAAGCCTTGTCAGCCATTCCCGGAAAATGATTTTCATAAGAATACAGGAAATCCAATATTCTTATCAGACCTGTAATAGTAGGTAATCAGCAATCAATCTGAGGTATTGATAACTCGAACTTTCAGGATTACTTTCAATTGCTACACTTACATTGAACGCAAGCATGAGTCACCATTGAGAAGTTTGTGAGTTCAATAATTAGCACGGCTTGCGTCACCTGCATCACAAATTATAATTATTTTGATTTATGCACATCAAACAAATTGCATGCAAATTGCAACAGACAATTAAATTACATGCATACGTCATGAGTGGGTTGCAATATATTTATGTATGTATAAATTGTAAAAGAAATTTTCCCATACGTTTTTCCCTTGGCTTTGGAAACTGCGAATACGTCTGGCCAACATTTCCATTCCCTTGTCAATATACCGCAGTACTCTTGGAGCTCTGCCGCAATACAATATAATTAATTTGTTCAATATTTCAAAATATAATTAATGGGCATCTTAAAACATAATTGGATAAGCGGTGCAGCATATCTTTATAACATGTTTAAAAAATTAACCTTCCGGTTAACACAGCAGCACGTAGGTCCCATTCACCAGCAAATCCGATGAACACTTAAATTGTATTCCAAAAAAATTTATATTGGTGTTTCTGAAGTGACTTTAAGTGACAATAAATTAAGAGGTATGTAAATGATACCTGGTCGGCCCTCCCTGTCAAATAAATTTTCAAGATAAGGATAGTCCGCGGAAACATCTGAAAAGTCTTCATCTTCAATATGTGCCATGTTGTTCTCCTTTCTCCATTTTATGTTCTATCCATCAAAACAGTATTTTTGATAACACAAATATAACCCAATAAACTCCAAAGTTTCATAGAGTCTTTAAAATGCATAATACCTCAAGTAATTTTTTTTCAGCACGGGGCACATCGAAATCAGTAGCTGATAAGGAAAAATGAACCAGATATGGTTGATATTTAATCTGAGATATGCATTTATTCAAGGATTCTTCCAAACTAAATTCTCTAATGTTCACTTACATCTTAGCCATCTCACAAGGTAAATGTCATCTTTCATATAATCCTCCACAATGACAGGCAGCACCCTTTTTCGCAGCTTATCAATGGCCTTCTTTTCCTCAAAGGTTATTCTAATGTCCTCTTCAAAACTTATTCCATTTGCAAATTGAACACATTGGAGCACGACACAACACAGAAGCGGGACCAGCAACCAGGTTGACCCCATCCTGACCCGAGTAATTGTGTGGTCATCCACTCTATTTTTTTAAAATGTAAACAACTGAACCAATTTCCGAAAAAAGACCTAGAGAATGTTTTGTTTCACAATTGCCCTGTGTAAACTGCTCTACATTTTTTGGAGCTGTCACTCATCTCTCGTGCTGAATTTTGCAGAGAATGATGGCTCCATCGTCGGTGGGTCCTGGTTTTTAAGACAATTATATGGTCAAAGCCGGAGCCATTCATCACACTGACTTTTTCCCTTTGTTTCTCATTAGCTCTTTTATGCAATAATAGCGTGCATGAAATAATAATCCCCCAGAAATTTTCTCATTGTGCTGGTGTACTACAGGTGCCTAATGATAACCTATTGTTTTTTCTCATTCGAATCGCCTTTGAAACAGGTTACCATTGTGTAGACCACCAAAACAAACATTACACCAGGCATAATACGGGGGCGTACATGTGTTCACAATATTGCAACATGGACATACATTTAAATGTTAGATAACAGGTATATTCTTCTAACATTATGCACTTTGAGACTGATATGTTGCCGACTACTGAACCGATGAAACTTTTGCACCATCAACGAAAACTTCATAATCTTCAGTTATCTCCACGTTTTCATCTTCTTCACCCATTCCTGAACCATAGTGGAATTGTAGATTCATAAAAATTCTCATCGCTGTATTCTCACCACGCTTGGCTGGCTAAATGTAGCGAACTGGTGTGCTGGAGAGCATCATTTTTTACAAAAAAATCATGTATATTGTTTGAAATAGTTTCATATCAGAGATATAATATAACAATATAATTCTTGAACATAATTCGTCAATTAAGAAGAATGAGTCAGGTAGTGTATAAACACTTTGCTTTGTGTATAATCTTTTTTTAGACATATTTCAATAGAAAAATATATTACCCTAGGTATGAAAAAAAATTTAAGCAATGGGGCCAATATATATATGTATACCCTGGCTTCATTAATGATCAACAAATTTGTGTGGCCAATTTTGAAGATTACTTTTGAATGGGAATTTGCTCATTAAATAAGTACCAACATTAAGTAATTTCCTGGACGTTTTGAAATAGCAGAATTAAAGTGGATATGTACGAAAAAGAAAAAATATTAATATAATTTTTGTTGCGCACAATTTTCCTTCAGAAAAAAATGATTTGTTTTTGAAGATGAAATGGAGATTGGGATACACCGACAAGAAGATAAATAATTATTATTTTAATTTTTTCCTGAGTGGTGAATACCCTATGTACCATGTTACCTTCTCTTCACTGATCTTGGATAAAAAACAGATTGTTTTTTTTTCATGCGGATCTCCGCCTTCAAATCCGGCTTTTGGTAGATGAATGAACTATGAACTGGTCAGCCAATTCACAGATTTACCGCCTACGATGACTTTACCACATTAATTACACCAAGACAATACAATGAAACCGATAAAAATCATACTTAAAGAAGTTATGAAACTCCAAGTCCCGCCTACTTACTATACCAATACGGCGTAACGTGTGCACGTCGACCTTATAAATCTTTACTTGGTAAAGTCAAAAGTTGATAAATATCAGATCGCATCAAAACAAGAATTTTTCGTTCCGCTTCCTATATTTCGGGGTAAGCCTCATGTTTACAGGTTTTTATTATTATTATTTCTTGATCATTTGGTACAAAAGTGCAAATAAAGAAAGAGAATTCAGAAGAACTGAGAAACTCGTAAACAAACATAACCTTAAACACCAACTTGTGAACATTGAACTTATTGAATCATTCATTGTGTTAATAAAAAAAAGAATTATTTTTCAAGAATTGACAAACAAAAGTTGAAAGTCATTCAGGGACATTTCTGATTAGCCGACGATTTGATGTAATTTTTCCTTCTCTCGAGAATAATACACAAACTCATCAATCCTTTCAAAGCTTCTTTTTCCCACCGTAAGCCTCTGGTAACTGATCCGCATCAATATATTTCAGCAGCACTTTTGAGTACTCAGCCTTGTTTCGATCGTGAAGAGTCACAACTCGACGGGTGTGTGGAGCAAAGCTTGCCAGCATGCTTCCCAGTACGGTGTTCACGAGAGGGTGATCTGATGCGCAAAAAAATGGATACACGTGAGTCGTGTGTGATGCTGTTACAATGAAGTAATACAATCACAAAAAATATTGTTATGACTTGTGTGATGATAAACTTACTATTTACGACAAACATTCTATCCAGGAGTCCAGGGTAATGTAATTCAAAAGATTGGTAGAATTGCAACAGAAAATTCAGACCTGTTTTTTTATAAAAGAAACATTAAAAAATTTTATGTGCACTTCTTATCATTTTGTAGTGAAACGTAATTTATCATACATCGGGAGCATATGTGCTGCACCAAATTAAACCCGTCCATGTCCATGATAACCATTGCCCTTGTAACCAGCTTCCCTTGTGACTGAAGTTGCCGAATAATGGTTTCTTCTTCTTCCATGATCTTTTCACCGTGTCGTTTGAGACGCTCGAACCGCCCAGTGATTTCGGCATTTCTCAAATCCCAATGGCCGAATTCCCCGATCATGACTGAAAAGGAGGCGGCGCATGAAGTAAAAGAAATTTTAAATCCGTATCAGCGGGTTTCCAGTTTGCTGTCTTGTTTCTTTTTCTTCTTTAAGTAGAAATTTTATTTACTTTGAAAATGTTTTTAAAAGATCATAAAAGTGATTAGTATGAATAACCTAGGCTTTCCTTCTTTGTCACGACTATCCAAGCGGTACGGAAAATCCTGGTCCATGTCAGACCAATCTTCTTTCAAAATGTTATCCATCTTGTTCTCCTCTCTCCATTTCAGATTCTAAAAATATGTATATAAGTTATATATAAAATATAGAGTCTCTCTTTTCGTGATCTCTTGTGAAGCAAATGATATAGCGGAAACGGAACATGATTCACGTAAAAATGATAAACCTGCATTAGGAGCTGTTGCGCTTGGTCCAGATCGAAGTTCCGCACTGGATTGTTACATGACAAGCGAGAAAAACACACTTTGTATCAAAATGGCAAAATCATGTTCAAAGTTAATGGGAAGAAAGTTTATTGTTTACATGTAATTGCTACATATATGTTAATGAGGTGGTGAGGTAAACAATTTTTTAATGTACAAAAGTGACTACATGTTGTTGCTACAATGCAGAAAAATGCGTGGAATTGAAAAAAAATAATGGAGAAGATTTACGAGCATATACCTCGAAGCCAGCGCACCAGGTAAATATCTTGTTTCATATAGTCATGCGGGAGCTTGCTGGAGACGGCATCTTTGAACTGGAAAATATTTTACGTGAGCATAATGTACATGACCATGAAAATGGACACGGCAGAAAATGAAACGTAAATAATATAATTATAAAGTTAAGAATGGAATGTTGCCCAAATTGTTTGGTTCATAATTCAATTATTTTGGACAACATTATCAACAATTTTTGTAAAACGTACCTTATCAAGAGTTTGTTTCTGCTTTAGTGTTAGTGAGAGGTCGTTGTCAGCTGTTGTTCCTCCGGAAAATTTTAAATTCCATGCAATCACCACAATAAAAAGTGTTTTTACCCATTTCCCAGAAACTTTGTTCATTTTTTTCAGAAACCAAAAATTAAGCAAGTGTAAACTCTGCGGTCATGTTGATATCAAAATCGAAACTGACTTGAGCAAAAAAAAAAATTCTATGGCTAAACATTTACGGAATAAAATTTTGAAGTGTTGATTTTGTGTTCCATCAAAGTCATGGCCAGTTATTTTTTTGTTGCTCCACCTCCATTCATGCATTTATCGCTCATCATGATCATAAAAACTTACTGATATTTTTTACAATAAATTTTTGTACGAGGAAATTTTCCCAAACATTTTGTGGTTTCTGTACCCATATTTTACTTCTCGAATTTCCCAACACGAGGAGCAAAATGTGCTATTAAAATGGTATATCGGTGCTTTGAAAAGATTGCACCTGCAATTTGATCCATAATGTACAGTGATTATGTGTGTCCATAACTCATATTATGTGAATGTAGTACACCGAGAGTACAAGCAGGTTTACAAGACTCGTAGCAGCATAATTTTCTGTAAAAAGTTGTTTCCGCTGGAAGAACAAATTAAATGCCACTTTAATCAGCACCATTGAGAAGGCTTAATGTGTGCAGCTTTTGCGTAAAAAAATTTTCCTCGTTACAACATTCCTGTAATTAAAGAAGAGTGAGCAGTACAGCGCATTTTACTTAGGTTTTACAAAAGGTAGCATAATTTTTTTTTGGAATTTTTTACTATTGTGCCGTGCGGATTGAGGATACTCCAGCTCTAACGCTAATGTGTTGCCCGGAATGTGCAAACTGAAAAGAATTGGTTGAACAAAGTGTCAAAACATAAAATTGAGATGAACTCCTGGCGAAATCCCACCATATTCCAACTTTGAAACTGAAAGCTTGTATTTTTTTTATTTAACGAATTCATCATTCATACTTCAATGATGAAAAATAGCATAATATTATGTATTAAGGTCAGTCGGAATCCGAGGTATGAAGGTTTTTGTGAGAAAGCTGGTTGCAGGTTTGGAGTCTGATTGCAATCGTAGATTGTTGGAGATAACGGGCATGTTTCAAAGGATAATTCATGCTTTATTTGTATTAGTATTACATAGTATACACACAACTTATATATGGAACGCTTCAAAAGCAACTTTTATCTACCCAAAATTCTTTTTAAAAATCGTAAAATACAAATCCAGAAGTTATATTTAAAAAAGGAATTGAACCTTTAATTTTCGGTTTACTTCGCACTGAAATGACATAATAATTATTGATATTACATCAATTAAATACACAAACACAAACATTTAAGATGTAAATAAAACAGAAAAATACATGCTCGGGAACTTTTGAATTCACGCGTTATTAAATAAAAATTGTGTGGTGGAATTTACTAAACTGATTCCTAAACAGTTCATAGTAGTTAATGATTCATGTGTTTGTACAATGTCCAACATACATTCATGGAGCAGCTTCATATGAGGAAAAAATTTGGGTTTATCTTTATTCTCCGTCGCAGTTCGATCCAAATCGTGGGAATTTGTTTGCTGATGAATGAAACCAGACCCTCTCAGACAATAATGCAACGTCCCGTCCCGATTAGAAAAACTGGAATTAAGTCTGATACCAACAATCACAATAAAAAACGTAGTAGACTTCCTTTTTTTTGCACAAATACGACTGCCGAATTCTGTAGCAAACATTCGATATGCTTTCGTATAAATGTTAACTTTAATTTATGGTGCAGCATGA
>JAHZNF010002322.1:0-14292 GCA_027744215.1 Troglopedetes dispersus
ATAGAAACGTTTTGTGGATGGTAAATAAAGAAAACAGCTTTATTACTCATTTTTATATTATTTGGAGTGAGCTAAGTGAGACTTCGGAAACTCTTGACAATTTATTGTAACAAAACAAGGAGCTATATAGATTATATTCAACTTGGTGGAAATCAATAGAATTTTATGATCATATTTGTGATGAACTGACATGACAACGCAGCTACAGCTTGCTCTTCTGCACAACTGGACAAAGTACAAATAATTCTGTACACCTTTTATACGCTATTCGTTTGTGAAGTTGAACTCAGTCTGAACTTCACTTGTAGGAAATTATTCCCTGTTGGGAAAAATGATGAATTGTTGGGAAAAAAAGTCATCCGAAAAAAAGAATTTAGTTTTGTATTGGGCTGAGTAGGGAGATATTTTTAAAAATATTTGTCGTGATTTTTCCAGTCGCTCCAAAATAAGCAAATTCAGTGAAAAGGGAAACATAATACAGGGAAGAAGATCCGAGAGATATTACATTTAATTTAAAAGGTGCATCATGGAAAATGACGTTAAAACAATTTGATGTTTCAACTTAAATAGATATGCACGTCAAAACAGAACTTTTATTTTTTCATCCGCTTCTCCATATAAAAAGTAAAATTGCACAAGGATATATGTTTCCATGTGTCTTGCTGTTCTGTCCAATTTACTTGGTCGTTCATCAGCCGGAGAGCAGGGAACATAGGGAGCAGAACGAAAGAAGATCCTCATATTTCCCTAAACGCGTCATGACGAAGGGCTGGTTTGGGTGGCAGTCAGTCGACCTTCTGTGGTTCCTTTTTTCTACTCTCGACGCACGAGGAAAATGTGTTTGGGTAGGAGGCGAGCAGTGGTTCCATTTATGGGATGTCTGTGTGTTTTCCACTTTTATTTCTATTCATATTTTTATGCATCACAAATTTTGAAGGCATTCTGTCACTTGATGTTTCTTCACAAAAAAAATAAAGGTTTTTTCCTCTCTTCCTTTTCTTCAGTCCACTGAGCACGCCACAAAGGATCGCTTTTTTTTTTCTGGAAAGCTGAGGACCAAACTCCCATGAATATTTCCAGACATACGCACTTGTGTGGAGAGCATGGTTCAAGTTTCCATTTTTGCCCACATTTGTGGAACGGATGCTTATCAGATGGGAAGGAGAAAAAAAATCCTGGAGAGATATTGAAAACACAGAAAAAAATATGTGCGTTTGGCCATTGAAAATAGAAAAAAAACATGACCATGCTGTCATCATGTACAAAAAATATCTTGTAGCCCGATATTTTTTCTCAGACAATGGATTCTAAAGCCATAACTCATCATGGTGTTCACTTCTTCGTCCAAGAAAAAAAGGACAGTGGTGAGAGCATGCGCCTCTCCTATTAATAAACATTATTTTTTGGTATATATTAAATACCCAATTTTATATCAGCTTTTTAATCCCCTTCCAAAACATCTTTTTTAATAGCTCTCCTCCAAAAAATAAAACCATGTGCTCGTTGTGTAATAAGGTGAGGATTTTCAATATGAGAAAAACTGTTTATTCAGCATCACTTTAAATTGCGAACAGGATTTGTTTTCAATAATATTAAGTATGCGCACAAATCTAGGTGTACATATTTTTGAGAGGAATATAAATATTATTTGGATACAGAAGAACATAATGATTTTCTTGTACAGTTTAGCCCCATTATTCTACATTTTATTGAAGTAAAATATTTGTTCCCCTTCACAATTCTTTGTTGAAGAGCAAAGTTAAATTGTATCTCGAAACAAAAATTCCTCCACCATATATTACCTGTTTTCTCAAGGCGAAATCATAATAGAATTGGGAAGAAGAAGAAAAAAGGTTTCTGAGCATTAATAACTCACATTTCAAAGTGTAGGAAATGCACGACTCGTATATATATATTCTCGGAGAGAAAAAAGAATGATGCACACAACACAGCCTTCTTTTTCTGAAAACTCCTGACGGCAAAAGGATCGTACTGTACTCTACTCTATTGCCAGCAACAATAAAAATGTTTTGTAACACCGTATAAAGCTCCATTATGATTATTATAGAAACCATCAAGTATTTATTTAATGGCACTATTAAGCTTTCCGGGTTTGTTCCTTTCAAGAAAAAAAAGTAACTTGGTTTCGTGCTGCAGCACAGAAGAGAGTGGTGCTGCTTTGCTTCCTTCCTCGTCTGCATATGTATAGCCCTTGTCATCATCGTCCTCATCTTCAGACAAAACTGAACATTACCACGTTTTTGGTCATGACTGTGAGCACGACTCATGCTCGTCTTTTGAGCCGAGGTGTTTCATCATCATTGAAGGAGTAACACAAAAATCATAATAATACTTTTCGAGGAAAATAATAAACGGAAAAGAATGAAACGCGCGAGAGAAGAAAAAAAACAGAGACTAATCATAAAATGTAAAAATAATTTTCAACCTCCTTTCGAAACATACACACACAGAGACTAAGTGTCAGTCAAACGGACACAGGGAAATCAACTTGGAAATGGTTACAATGGAAAAAATGTGTAACAATGGATTTTTATAGTGTTGGAGTAAAAAATTTTTTTTTCAAGCATGCTATGTGGGGCTTGGTCTGTTTGGCGGTCGTGACGACAAGAAAAAAAAATATTTCAACAAGCATTCCATGGGTTTTCATGTCTGCCACCTATTAGGCATATACATGAATTGCTTAAATCAATCTTATGATGATGAATCAGAGGAAGAAGCAGAAATCTAAGAAGAAAAAAATTTATGCTGAGAGAAGTCTTATTTTTTCTTAAAAATAAGTGAGGGAATGCATAAAGCTCAGCATGATTTTCTTTTTTTCTGCTTTGTTCGGAAAAAAATCTGAAATATGTGAGTGTCGTGTGTAGATTTTTTGTGAACGGGCTGTATCCAGAAATACATACATGCTAATGATAACAAAGCGAGCGAGAAGAATGAAAGAGAAGAAATATTTGAGTGGTGGACAAGTTTCATAATATTTCATCATTGATTTCACGAGCATATTTCAATGTCATCGGCTGCCCCTGCTCAGCAATCTTTCTTGGTTGAGCTTAGCTCAGCTATCCCGGCAAAAAAAAAGCAAAGTTCACTTGTTATGTAAGATGAATATCTTTTTAAAATAATAATAATTATTATTGTTACTCTCTTTCAAGTCACACTTGATCGAGCGTCATAATTATCGAGCCATAATTTGCTCCTTTTTTTCTTCCATTCTCTCTCGTGCGTATTCTATTAGGACAGGCTGGCGTTGAAAGGTAAACTACGGCAGATGATTTAGAGGAATTGTGGAAGAGATTGATACTAATTACTAGATTCATCGTTTTTTAATTGCACATAATAATAATATGCGGATATATCTCGCGCAAGTGGAAATTGGCAATATGTTCGTCATATCATTTATCTTCACACACACGGAATAAAAACCTGTGAGAGGAGAAGACGTCCGTTCGATTATTTATGCAAGCCGAAGAAGAAGGAGAGGAGAGCGCGATCAAGGGGTTTGTGTATTTTTACCCAGAAGGGTGACCAGTTTTCGCCTTCTTTTTCTTCTTCTTCTCTTTTTTCTTGTGTCGGCTTTCCCCTCTTGTTGTTATTTGTTGCTAATAAACGTCATAAAATAATGGATGCCTCATTCAGTAATTGTACTACACCATTCCCCTCCATTGTTCGAGGAGTGATGCGTCGCACCGTGGATAAAGGAATGGTCAAGAAAAGAAGAATATTATTCTTGGTTTCAGGAAGTTTGAGAAGCTCGTCTAATCCACTTGTTTTAAGCTCCTTTTTGTGGTTGAGTGAGGCAATATTATATGTACATACATAAGAAACGTTGTTTGGTAAAAAAAAACAAAAACAACAAGCATCAGAGGGCTATCTTGCTCCATAATGTTTGTTGAAAAAAGCCACATTATGAAATGAGAAAAGCAGGCATGACGACTCTGAAATTTTTATGGGGTCTGTCTACTCTGATAGAAGGATTTATAGTGGGTCACTCCATGCATTCCATTGCACTTTTTTTTCCACGCAATACATTAAATAATATGTAATACAATGTCCGCCTAAACATTTCTTCGCTCTCAGACTAGTCTTTATTTATTCCATTTTTTTTTCATGCCGTCCAGTTTTGCAATCAAGTTGTTCATAAGCTCTCCTTTCTCCTTTTTACATGGTCTTCTCCTCTTTTTTTATTAGTGTGAGCAGAGCAGACACAGAAAATCCTCTCCCTTCCTTGCTGTGAATTGGGTGGATGCAGAGAGAAGAGGCAAAATCTTTTCTCGCTTTTTGGGATGAAGGAGAAGAGCGAGACGAAGACGACGACGGCACGGCACAGCGCATCTTTCCTTTAAGAAGACGTGTAAGTTGGGGCTTGCTCAAGTGAAATAAGTCCGATGCCGATGATTAGATTACAACAACAAATATTATCCGTCCTACACGCTACACACATACTTTTCAAAAGGTTTCTCAAAACTCAATTTTTATAGGAGCACATAAAATATATACACGCATTTGATATATTATTAGCGCACTGAACAAGGTATGTCTGTCTGTCTACGATGAGGTGCATGCAGGAGTGCAGTATACTTCCATTCCATGCCAAAGAATGCAAATGCCTGAAGAATGTGACTCTTCCTTCCACGCACTCTCCTCATCCCTCCTTTCTGCTTCTGCAACTAACTTTAAAAGCGCTTTATTTACTCAAATCCTTTCAGAGAATTGTGTGAAGAGTGGTGTGCCAGGAAGTATTACATATTTTAGAGCACGTTATCACCATCATAGCTCTCGAACCATTGTATTGCAGGCAAAAAAATATATATTTATACATTATAGTACCTTCCTCTCGCCTAAACTGCCCTTTTCGATCTACTACTGCAATGTTGGAGGAGAAATGGTCAAGCACTTAAGAAGGACATTAGCTTCGTTCGTCGGCTTTGTGCTCGCGAGAGAGAGAGAGAATAGATAGGTTAAGCAAGGAAAATGCAATGTGAACGGTGATGGGCACACACCAAGCCAAACTCGACAACAACAAAAACGGACAATCATGATTTTTTCCCTTTTTCCACAGATTCACTCACTCACTCACAAGTCAGCTTTTGTTCGCATTTTTTAAACAAAAAATAAATAAGAATGGAACATACATTGTTTGCCTGGTTCATATCTTATATTCAAAAAAAGGCTACGTATAATTTTCGTGCGTAATAATAATATTATGCAATGGTGACTTTTGTTGTGTTTCCCTTTTAAAAAAAATATAATACCATAGAGTCTCTTTTATTATGTTTCTTCCTGGTAATCAGAGGTTTGAAGCTGGCTCTAATGTATCCAATAAAATAAAAGACAAAGACGTGGCAAGAGTTCTTTATTTTTGAAACAGAAAGAAGAAAAAAAAGTGGGAGGCAAAAACGCACTGAAATGCAACGCCAAAGAATGCAATTACAATTGTGGAGGACCGAAAAACTTTAATGTATCCCTTTTTATCTATATCTCTACGACGCGGCCGTAAAAATTCTTCTCTTCATTGTCATTTGAAATAAAAATGAGAAAGAAGTATGATAATATTATGGTAAACTGTCTGATTGGCTATCCAGAAAATAAAATTTAAAAAAAAATATAATTCATTTTGAGTGTTCATTCGAAATGGCTCATTTGCCTTTTCTGATCCGAACTTATTAGTAATGGCTTCTGGGTTATAATATTTGAAATGGAAGCCACCAGAGAAATTTCAATTTTCTGCGTTGATTATTACGATGAACAAAAGGATCCTTAATGTGTTTCTAATGCACTCACTTTTTTTTGGAGAATTATTTTTTTTTCAAAATGCTTTTACCACAACAACGTTATCGTATCAGGTTGATAGCGATAGCCACATACATTCATCTGATCGAAACATGAAGCAACATTGAAAAAAGAGTATACATAAGTGCGAAAGAGGCAGGAGCTCTTACTTTGCCGGTTTTTATATCAGCGCAACAAGGTAAAAATACAGAACATTAAAAAAACTATTTTTTATATCCATTTTCCTCTACTAAATACATGTAAAGTTTGGAATGTTGTTTGAAATGAATGCATAATTTTATTATGATGCAATCACCATAATAACAATAACAAAAAAAATAAGGGTTCATCATCATAACAGTGAAAGAGGTATCTGGTTTCCCCATTGTCAATATCACATTTTTTTTATAATTTTCAAAAGAGTATAATCATCATTGCAGGTAGTAAGAAGAGCAAGTAGTAGCAACGTGTGTATATTTTCACCATGAAATTTTTTGCAAGCATTTTTCCTGCACAAAATTCCCATGACGAAACCAAGAAAAAAAAGAGAAGAAAAAAAGCGGATATTTTATTATTGGAAACTTTGCTCATGACTATTTCAAGAATGTTCCTGCAAAAAAAAACAGAGTTGTGCACAACAACAAGAATCGGCAAAATAGGGTTGCACATTTGTTCACATTTATTCCCTTGTTCTTCCTCGTCTTATTACCTACAACAACAATAATCATAAGAATGACAGAGAACAAAGAAGAAAATCTTGTCCTTCCCTGATCTTAACTGATGATGGGGATGTAGATATGTACTGTAGTTTAGGTAGGAATGCAAATTTTTTTTTCTTCAAAGAAAAATATTTAATCTCTCTCGAAAAGTTATAGGCACGACAAGTGTCTTCACATGAAAAGAACATAGTTCTCAAGATGCTTTACAAGTTGGTAGTGGGGACATCAAGAACATTTTCCTTGACAACGTTATTTACAGGAATGACCAGTTGGCTGCTCGCTCCCCGCGACCACCACTCTATCTACCTGCTCCCTCCTTAAGTTTATATAGCCCCAGCCCCACTGGATTTTTATTTGTTATTTTGATGACTCGCTCTGATGAGAAATGAGGTTCTTCTTGAGGGAGTGAGTGAGAGTATACCAACCTTACCAAGCCAGGTTTTTTTAGAAAAAAAAAATCAACGGAAAAAAGTGAAAAGGGAGAAGCTTACATACATACTACTTTTTTTTCTATAAAAGTTTGGGAGAGTATGAAGTATACACAAAGTTTTTTTTAGTTCAAGTTTAAGTGCATCACATAAAACTTGATAAAACATTCATAACATGGCAATAATAATATATGTAATGGTACTAGCACTACACGGGAAAAATACATGAGAGGAGGCCAGGCCAAGCCGAAGTGGACTCAGGATTTTATTTTATGTTTCATTCTTTCTCTTTTTTTTTCTCTCTCTCTCTCTCTTGCTCCGTTTTATTTTTCCTTGTGTGTAATACACACAAGAAGAAGAAGAAGAAGTATGATGGCAATAATCAGAGTGACCTTAGCAAGACACGAACGCAACAAACAAAATGCAACAATGTAAACTTGTGTGGTTCAATCTTTTATACACACACACATTGTATATCTATGTTGAAAATCTCTCCTTCCTATATCTTGTTCTCCTCCATGTTCAACCAGTATTAAATGGCTTGCCATATTGCTTATTATGCATTATTGAAGAAGTTTGTGTGATTATTACATGGAAAAAAAAGTGAACAAAGTTTTCTTCTTCCCCACAGGAGAAGTGGAGTTTAGTTGGAGAAGGAGAGAGAGAGAGAGAGAGATTTTTTTATTGAGAGAAGAAGTGTATTGCTCCGGGTGGTTTTCCTTCAAGTATCATTATTTAAGTGTAGTGGACAACTTTCTTGCTTACCTGTTGTTCATTCGAACAAACTTACCAGCTGACTCTTTTCCTCTAATATGCAACACAAGCGTGCAACAAGATTACTACTACCACACAGCCGCACATAAAAAGCTTGATACCATGAAACACATTTTTTGAATCATCATCATCACCTGCATTACCATTATCACCAGAGCCAAGGATTATAATATGCACCCTTTATATAATATTAATGAATGTTGAATTTCAACCTCTGGATGGAAGGATGCATGTTTGCATGCAATCAAACCAGAATTCTTGACCAGCCAAGAAAATTTTTTTTATTTTTTTTCAAAAGAGTAAAGTAAAAGCTAGCAGTTTTTTCTTAGCCACTTTTGAAACCTCAACTACATTCAAAGCAGCTTTTTTTGCTCCAACTTGATTCTGATATTCCTCCATTTATTTCTGCATACACAGTCTCTTAAATTTCTCTCCTCTTTTTCTGTTTTTATTCAAGAACCCAAGGAATAATATTATGGATGGAGTGTCATGTTTTGTGGCAGGTTTGCATGTACGTGAACTCCCTAAACTTGTCTGTGTTTACTAGCTCACACCTTTCTAAGGTTTTTAATTTGCCGATAATATAAAATAATAGAATCATGAATAACGAAACCCTCCTCACTTCTTTTTTTCTCCTCTCTTCATCTTATTTTTTTGCATGACTTAATGTGCACTCGAATCTNAACCCTCCTCACTTCTTTTTTTCTCCTCTCTTCATCTTATTTTTTTGCATGACTTAATGTGCACTCGAATCTAATGTATGTAAAATACAGATAATGGTATCCCAGCATCCACTTTTTTTTAGCTTGTGACTCACAAAAAAATTTTTTTTATTCATATTCCTTTTTTATCAGAGTAATTTTTATCCTTTTACTTTGTTTAATTTTTTGCTGGGTGCTTTGTTATCCATTTTTCCATCCTTACTAAGAAATTCTAGTAGTAAATAGTATTTTTGGTACACAAAGGAACTGTGGAAGAATTTTCTATAAAAGACCATTAGAAACACTGCAACCATAATGGTAATATATTATTATTATGATTCCCTGCAAAAATTCTCTCATTATTATTGGCGGTGTCTTGTTTAGTGGTTTAGATACAATTGCGTTTGAAAATAAAAACACGTCTGAAAAAAAAGTTGACTCACGACGACGAGGAAAAGGGAAGAAAAGAAAAGGATGGTGGATGATGATGATTATATGACGACCACTGTCCGCTGCCAGCTACCATAATAATATCATACTTACCATTAATAAATGCAAACAAGTGATTTGGAAGAGCACTACTTACACCACCACGCCGCTCCTCACCTCACCTCACCACCAAGAAGAGCAGAAGCGAGTGAGCGGAGGAGTACTACTATAAAATATTCATGCTTATATTTTCTTCCCTGGAATCAGCAATCGACAGGAGAGAAGGAACGGAGTGCGGTAGGAACGAACGGAAGATGGACATTTTCCCTCAATTTTCTCACGACTCTTCTTCTTCCCATACAAGTTCACCTGAGATGTGCACATATTTTCCTCAGCTTCTCTGCTCCTTCCTCTCTCTCTCAAATATTGGGAATCTCTATAATATCTACATAATATTTTTTCTAATGGAATATTATTACTCGATAATCTAACTTTCTTATTGTTCTAATAGTTTTTTTTGCGCAGGTAAATACGTCCGTCCGTACCGTACGCCCCAGTCTCAGGCGGTGGTACGTATCCAACAAACACCTTTTTTCGAGAGAGAGAGAAAAAAAAAGCTCATAAAGCCTGGACAGGCTTCCCAACCCATACATCATCATCAAGAAAAGTTTACAGGAGTGGTTATGCCGCTTTCGCCGTTAATAATAATAATGCCATAATAGTGCGGTAAAATGATAGAAAGTTTATACACACAAAGTGTGTGTATACTCCTCTCTCTCTCTCTCAATTTTTCTGTATTAGTATTATACCTCGCCTTGCCTTCGCCTTTACTTGTTTCATCCTCGAGAAATAATATTTTCCTAGTTTACCACAAGAATTACTAATCAACAGTCCAATTATTATTGGTTGTAGTAGGAACAACAGAGGAGCAGAACAATACAGGCACATCAACCGCTCCTCCACAAAAACAACAGCAGAGTACCTACTCACATGATATTGAAAAGTTTTTGAGAGAGATGCGAAGACGCGAAGAGAAGAAGGGAAACGAGAAAATTTATAAATACATTCCTCACCAACCCTTTGAGCACTCTCCGACAAGACGAAACATATAATGTGCTGTGCTTCCCTTTTGTTCCGAAAAAAAAATAACTTCTCTGAGGATATGGGTTTCTAATGTTTGGAGATACGCACCATTTATTCCTACCTTTTTTCAACAATGTCGGATATTATTGACCGTCAACATTGTATTAATAAAATGTGGAGAGATGGATATATGATGAAGGAGTAAAAAAAACTCAAAATATCTTCCTTTTCTCACCAAGCTGCTGTACCGCACCGGGTGCGTCTCCAAAAAAAATAAATGGGTTGATTGTGTGGTACCTGAGTTGATTTTTTTTTTCACAATACAACTGTGCTGATGATGATAAAAAAAGGCCCTTCAGGTCCGTTATGGCTATGCACTCAAGGTTTTCTACAAACGTAACAATAATTCGAGGGAACAATCACTGGGTAACCCATAATTCCCTTGTTTTGCTCGGTGTCATCAAGCTTGGTGCCTTTTTTTAGTTCGATGGTGGCGCACCATGTTCCCCACTGGGGTCCTTGCAGGTTCCCTTTATTTCGGAGGAAAATTGAAAAAATATGGAAGTAACCAGGTATCAATATTTCTTGTTTTCATTATTCCTCAAAAAGTTCATTATGATTTTAGATTTTCTTATTTTGGGCTTTCGGAAACAGTAGTGGATCAGCATTAAAAGTGGAAAGCAATCTTAATTTAATTACTCCGCTGGGCACAGATATGAAAACAGGTGGAAATATGTTTTAGAGTGGAAGTTTTCCACAAAAATATTATTCTTTTATAACTCGGCTGCATCCAAAATAGATAAGCAATGAGTTTTTGTATTAGAAAGTTGTGTGTGCAACATTCAGGAAGGATTATATAATACTGTTCTCATTTGACATGTTCCATTTTTAATCGATGATTTTTTTTGTTGGAAGTAACTTTTAAGTGAAATGCTATTAAGCCCATTGGTGCTTTTAAACTATCTTATCATTTCCCAAAACAGGACTCCACAAGGAATAAGAATGCCTAGTTCCTTTTTGATATAAACGTCGCCGTAATGTTTTTATGTTGTGATTGCCGTCGTAAAAATGACGGAATGGAGTGAGGTCCTCTCTCTCTCTCTCTAAAAGAGCTGAGATTAGAACTGGACAAGAGCAATATTATTATGTGCGTTTGTGAAAGAAAGAAAAAATGAGATGTGAGCAGAGTGAAATGAAGTATGAAATACACACACGCACACATTATTTTCTACAATGTGTATTGAAAGGAAGGAAATGATAAGGATATGATGATGATAAATGTGAGAGAGGATCCGAAAGAATTTGAAAAAAGTGGAGCCAAAGCACATAAAACATTTGAAAAATTTCACGATATGACATTACTTGAAGTTTTAAAAGCAAAATGGAGTCAGACTCGTCGATATCTACTGTTTGTCTGCCCTTTAAAAATCCTTTTAGGTCAGAGAGAAACCGTGAGGTTCGAGGTTTTTCTGGTTGTTGGCATGCATAACTTGTCTATCTCCCGTGGCTTCAGAGTTTGTTTTTTCTTCTTCTTCATCTCTCCACATTTTTTCTCCCCAATGAAATATAATGGAGCGTTGTATTTACGCGATGATAATTCAATGCATCATAGAAAATGCATTCGAGAAAGAACCCTGCTCAGGCATTGACTTCAGTTCAGTGTCTGCAAGATAGAAGGAATGCGGTGGTGGTGTGATGGTTTATGCTGCTCCGAAAAATGGAAAATCTTTCCAATTTTGTCAGATATATATCGAGTGCAAGCCAAGGCTAGCAATCACACAGTTGGAACAAGACATATGGCATTTTAAAGAATAGATGCACTCTCCATAAAAAACGTCGCCGGCCAAAAAAAAAAATAACAACAACGTACAGTGCGTTCCAAGCATTCCCCAAGTATCCACGTTTGTTTCAAATTCTAGCAAATAAAAGAAAGATTAAGGGTTGTCAAAAGTCATGAAGACAAAAGGAAAAAAGGAACGGAACGAGAAGTCAAAATATATCTAAAAATTGAAAGAGAAGAAGAGGAAGGAATGAGTCAGAGAGAGGAACGTCCGGGGAAAAAAGAGAAGAATTTTGCTGGAAAAGATAGAAGGGAAGAGTTGGAGACGGTTCATCCAAAGAAACATGCGTGATCCCTTCGTACAAAAAAATAACATCTTGAGGAAAACTATAAAAAATGTGGAAGCTTCTATCTAACTTAACTATTATATAGCTAAGCACACATTCATACGCACGCACGCACAAAAGAGTGTCTTTCTAGAAAAAAAAAGTGACGACAAGATATGTTGACATTCTTAGCCTCCTCCTCCGATGTCGTCGTGCAATGCTCCATTTACTCACTTTTTTTAAGTCCTTCTCAATCCTCTCTCGAGAGGAAAAGATATCTATTATTGCCCCTGTATTTATCGCCGTTTTTACCGTTCGTGTTGACGCTCCTCAAGTGAGTTACGATGTCTGGAAATAAATGCATTTTGTATGGAGCGACAACAAAAGCAACAAGATATCTCGGCCCATTATGTACTCACATTACTTACTCCGACTGCTACTACTCTGCCTTTTTATTGTAAACAAGAAAACCTTTGAGATCAACCCAACAGATACGCACTAGTAATATACACGCACAACAACGTTACACTTCTTCTCGGGAGAGAGAGTGAGGCAAGGAAAGAAATACGTAATAATAATACTTCCAAGCACTTTAATAGCCCTAGTTTTATTGACGGTTGACGTTTTGCTACCATTGTGATGCAAAATAATGTTATGATGATGGTGGCAACAGAAAAGAAGAAGACGAAAAAAAGGAATTTTCAGGATTAGCTTCACTACTCCACTTTATTTTTATAGATATGGAAGACACTGCTGATTACGCAACTTTGCTCAAACTAAAGTGGCAAGGAAGACAGTCGATAATGCCAACTTATCTTTTAGGAAGAAACTCTGAAGAAGAAAAAAAAACGAGCCGTGATGAAGAATAATCTTTGCGTATAAAATGGTACGAGTTTTCTGTCAACCATGAACCAGAAAAAAAAAGAAACCAATGAATGTATTTCTTCTCTACAGTTGTTCAAATTTTCCCAAGTCAATAATATGTTCTGCTGCATTGGCTCTGATCTGCTCAGAAGAGACAAGTACGTAAAAAAAGGTTCATTAAGAGAGCAATTTTTCAGCACAAATTGCTTCCTGTGTTAGCCACGTCACATATGTATCAATGTTTTTAGAGACCTAATAATCCTGTTGATGTGATCAATTGGAAAATTGATGGTTGAATTAGGAAAAGCATGAACTATGCCATACCAGAATTAATACAGAAATTCAGAAATATAAAAGGATGTGATTTCAAAATGCAGTTTGAAAATCTGGTGGAATAATACGGGAGTAATCTTGGAACCTTATCTGAAAATAATACGTGTAAATTCAGCAACACAATTGATCCTCAATAAGAGAGCTTTCGTGTATGAAAAAAGGTAGCAAAGGGTCGGTCGGTATGTAGTCGGAATAAAATATTAAAAGATAAGAAAACAGACAAATTGCAAATTACCCTGTTGGCTGCACTGCACCGCCGCACCAGCCCTACCTGAACTTCTTTTTCGCGAATGTGTTTTTTTTTCTTGAGCAGGTAGATTTCAACTTCGTGGAGGTGGCTGCGAAACGCTTCATTACTATCAAACACATCATCACGGTAACACCAACGACATGAAAATTCACCACAAAACTTGTTCCAAGCTTGCCTGCAAACAATTTTCGCTGCTGACTGAGTAGAGCACACTCAGCCAATGTAAATTCGAAGGAGTGGAAAGAGCTTCATTGAATTGTTGGCCACAAGCTTCCTTTTTCTTTTGAAGACATGGCTTGCTCCATCTTCCTCAAGAAAGGAGGAACCAACACAAACTCAACCACCTCAATCTAGCTAACGCTCTTTTCTTTTGTTGCTTTTATAATTTCAATGTTTCTTGAAGGCACACTTCGTCAACCTGCTTTATTACAAGCTTCGCGAGTCGACAAGTCAATCATTAAGGATTGAAAGTTAATAAGTTTTATGAGACTTTAAAAAGTACTGAATATGACTCACTTCTTTTCTCATAAAAACAAAAGCAGAAAAAAAATGAATCGTCAATTTCCCAAAGCTGTTGTTAAAGCTGGTTGTCCTGCAATTACGATGAGTTCTCCTTTTTCGCCAACGCTCGCCAATGTACAAGTGTACTTTAATTAACTTGCTTAATGATGTTGATGACTAGAGCTATCTGTGAAATGTAATCTTCTAATAACGACATGCATAATGTGACGCAAGTCAATCTTTTGCGTTTTGGCAGTAATTTGGCAGTGTTGCCATTTATTTAATGGATTCTAATGAGCGCTGCTGCTGTGTCGAGG
>JAHZNF010002323.1:0-13122 GCA_027744215.1 Troglopedetes dispersus
AATAGCCAGAAGAATGAATCTGAAGTACGAAGTTTGTCTTTTGACTGGAACGGTTGGGTTACTTATTTTTAATCATGTGAGTTTATTTTGGTCTGGAATTGTTGACGATTTGGAGGAGGAAGACGAAGAAGAAGAAACGGAAGTTTTTAACACCCCAGTTCTGGTACTTCGTTTTGATCACTTCCGATGAACATCAAAACGACACGTTTTGATTACAATCATTTTATTACGACACCTTTGCATTTCCCAATCTGTATCCTTTGTGGACAGTTAGAAAAGCGACTGCGGTTACGTTCTTTGATTACAATCTGAACGCATTTGAGCGAGTAAACGTAGAAAAGAAAGCCAGTAATGTGTATAGGAATGTTAGCGCAGAGCTAACTTCACTACAATCTCATCGACTTCACGATGATGCAGTGGCAAAGATTACCAGATTAGAGGAAGAGAATGAGCTACTCCGGATAAGAAATTAAAGTAACTTGTGTATTATTATTACCTTCTTCACTCCGATGGATTCCTACTCCAGCTTTGCTACGACCAAAACCTAAGCGTCTCTTTCGTCCTACACATAAGTTTTATATATTCACCATTTTTGATACCACTTTTTTTAGTAACACGTTACCGACAATGATACAAGTACAAATTGTGACAACATTATTGTTTTCATGAGTGTGAAAAATAACAAAAAACTGAAACCATAATGATCTAATTAATATGTATTAATATGAGTGTGACTACATACAATTATTGATGAAAACGATCACTATGTTCTGTATACTAAGTATGATTTTATAATTAAATTATGCCAGTTATTCTGGAATTTAGGAAGTTTTAGCATTGACCTTTGTTGATACAACAAGAGATCAATAATTCACTATCTACACGCATAATATTAGGGAAACAAGCTACTCGAAGCTAAGTATATGGAAAATTAGAATGCCAAATGTATAGCTAATTCTACTAACGAGAAAATACTATTTATATTAAGTTACTTATTATCAGTAGATATATATTATTACTAGCAATGTTTAAGTTAGTTTTCTGCTTTCCCTATAATATTTGTTTTTGAAAATTCGTTCACCATTTACAGACTTAATTTAATAGATATTTTAGACTCGGATTCGTTTTAGTTGTTTATACCAAGCTAAGTATATGGAAAATTAGAATGCCAAATGTATAGCTAATTCTACTAACGAGAAAATACTATTTATATTAAGTTACTTATTATAAGTATCAGATATATATTATTACTAGCAATGTTTAAGTTAGTTTTCTGCTTTCCCTATAATATTTTTGTTTTTGAAAATTCGTTCACCATTTACAGACTTAATTTAATAGATATTTTAGACTCGGATTCGTTTTAGTTGTTTATTTTTGTAAAAATGCTCTGCTTGGCGTAATTTGTAAAAATAACAGAAGCCAAATTTGCTTGCTGTTGCATACTTTTGGGATAGCATGTTTGTTATAGTGGTCAAATTATAATTTTTGTTATCATTATTACGTTGGTTAAACAAGACTTAGTTTTTGTTAGAATTAAAAGGAGAAACGTTATTGTGGTAAAATCATTAGTTCTAATGTAATAAAGATATACAATTTACTGAAATGTTTTGAAGTGCATGGTTAGTTGGGTTGGGTTACATGAAATAGTCAATCATGAGCAATCATCATAACAAAATATGGACCATCATATATAAACTTTGCAAGAAGCAGCTGGATACAAGAGTAACATCAAAAACAAACTGAAATCAGCAACTTTCCGTGATGGATGTGGTCAGTGAAATTGAAAGATATATTAGCTCAATATTAGTAATATATACAACCAGGCGTGTGTTAACTTGCAAGTTAATGTGACTTCAACGGTTCAATTCCAGTGGGAATAATAAAATTTGCAAGAGAGTGAAAATAGAGAGAAAATGAAAGGGACATCTGAGATAATTCAATAACTGAGGAAAATCTATGTGTGTTTCTGTTTGCAAACTTGAAAGTAATACATTACCATTGTACGGAAGGCAAATAACTACCATAAAAAGAAACAATATTATTTTGAGAGCTAAATTGTATCAACATAATTTAATATACAGAGTTGTGAAAGTGAGTGAGAGAAAAAAAAACAAAAAAAATATATTTTATATAATATACAAAACACAACTATAGAGCTACTCAGATGACACGACGATGGCAATAAGGTACAAGACAAGACAGGTGAAGTAAATTAAGAATGAAAGGGCATACCGGTAGCGGACAGCTGGGATGTGGAACTTGACTTTTTATTCAAACCGGACATGTTTGGTGTGACGGATAGCCGCTGACCACCTCCTCCCATCCGGTGACCTCGTGACCGTTCTAAACTACCAGGCATTGTCATATTGACAGCCGTATCACTCAAACTACCGTCTGCAATTCCAAATTATTAATAGTAGCATTAAATAACATACAGGTCAAAGGAGGGATTTTATTTGTCGGGTTGAAGAAAGTCAGGGAAAATACGACATTCTCTTCTCTCCCCAGCGCACACACAAGTCCACCTTTTTTCTAGAAAAAAAATAAGAGCTCTTCCTCGGAGGGAATATTTTTTTTTACCAAAGTAAGTCCCTTTTTCAGAAACTATGTACTGGAAACGGCTATTTGCAATCTTTACTTCAACACCATTCAAACTACAAAAGATGAAATATATTTAGATAGACATTAGCCGAGAGAAAAAGAAAGCCAACATTTCAATCACAGTTGTCTACGTCAATCAACATTCTCCGACACTTTGTAACTTGTAACCTACTAAGTAAATTCTCTGTCTACAAACCATTTTTATCGCCAACTGGCAAATATTTTGAAAAATACGTCTACATCTCAAAACCCTATCTATGTAAACATTAAACTAATTCCAAATTAACAATGTATAAAAGAAGAAAGTTTACACGAGAAAATTTTTTGGAGAAAGCAGAGAAAAAAAATGTTTGTAGGAAAACAAAATTTATCTCACTAATGATTTTTCCCTCTTTCTCCAAACAAGATATTTTTTTTTCTCTGATGAGTAGTTATCATTTTTGAATATATTATTTAATTATAGATTATATGTACTGTTATAGGGAAAGCCAGAAACCTGTTTCTGTCATTATGAAAGTTAGTGTTTTCAATGTTCTGAGTTGTTCACGGGTTCATTCAGATTAGTCCGGATTATCTGAATTTTTACAATTTTTACAAAGAGCAGTAACAAACTAGAGTAAAGACTACTGTATATATATAACACTTAATAGAAAAGGTAAAATTCTGGAAAGGGGACAACGCAAAACTTAATACAAACGAAAGATTTGTACACAAAACCGTGGAAAACAGTTTTCACAAAACCAAAAAAAAGAACCAACTAAAGGCAGGTTATGAATGTTTGTCCCTGAAATCACACAGCCAAATGTGCTGTGTGGTGGCTGAAAAAAAAATGAGGAAATAAAGAGAAAAGTGTTCTCGCACTCACCAGCTTTCTCCTCGGGAGCAGTTTCAGATGAGAGGCTCCTTGTTCCCAGGGTCCGTTTCGGATGTCGGAGGGTGTACTCACTACAATTACCATGATCAGGGCTACAATCAACAGCAGTATCACTACTAGGAACGTTATTCTCAACACCAACAATTTTATCACCACTTTTGGATCGTTTTATCAGCAGAAAGAAGTAGTAGCGGCACCACACACAACTATACGCTGTCGGCTGCTTCGGCGTTGAACGTGCTAGCTTCAGCTTCACTCTACTAGCTACAGTGCTTGTGACTGTGTCCTTTGTGTCGGTGGCTTTTGTACTGGGCTCAGGATCAGGTGTGCTTTGACGCTCTTTATTTCGAGCTGTGTCTGTGGCTGGGCAAGTGATTCTCTACCTGTGGTCGTGTGTTTTCTCTGCATGTGTGAGACTCAACCTCAACGTGGCAAGTATTGCTACTTTCTCAATAAGCCATTACTTTCCCTCTTGCATTTAATACAGAGACAACGACAGCAATGTCAGTGTTTTTTGTGCCTGGACTGGCTTGCCCATCAACTTCAGTTGCCACAATTTCCACTTTAGCAGGTTTCGGTGCAAGTTTGCGGGACTCACATCGTGATAATCGGACGGAGTAGTAATCATTGTGGACAATGGTACATAAAGCAGCGATATCTCCTGCTTCGAATCTATTATGCATGTGCTTTCCCTTAACCAATAAACATTTTCTCAGTACTGACGAGGCAAGACAAGCTTGATTACGGCTACCCACTATTTCCCTTGTTTGGAAGATTTCGTTCGCTACTAATTTTGTCCTTTTTAATATCCATTTCACCTCCACCTTCGTCTATTTCGGAGGATGAACTTATGACTTTCAAGAAATGGACTTTGCCATATTTTGTAATTGATTTTCCCGAAGATACTATACTTTCCTTCTTGTTTTACTAATTAAGCAGTTAAAAATAACTTGAACAAGTCTCACTGCTGCTTTCACCAGCATGTGCACTATTTGTCTCTAAACTCTTAATCCTACTACACTTTGACAATTTGTAGGGATAATTTTGGGAAATTTGTCGACACTTTGCGTGGACAATTCGGATATTTGGGATATCATGAGAGAGATTTGACTCCCTGGCGGACGTACTCCTCATGTGCAAATTATCGGACATAGCCCGACTGTCTTCTTGTGGGACTGGTGATGATTCTACGGGAAAAAGATTGGTCCACGAATCCTGCAAATTTGCCTGAGAAAAAGCTTATCCCACACTTCATGAATAATATCTTAAGTGGAACAAGTACTAATTAGGTCAGGAGCTCTGAGATAACTACTCTTGTTACTACTTGAAGCCAAAAAAAATGGAGCGAGTTTCCTACCTTTCTTTGTCTGATCATTATTGCTGCTCCAGGTCCAATTAGTTTTTATGTGAAGTTATGCTAGTAAGGTTACCTTTGTTGGAGTAACTGTACTTTTTAGAGGGTAAAGACGTGCATTATTACAAACCTGAGCAGAAAGGTTAATTGATTTTTCTTAAATTAAGCCAGGGATACAAGTGTGCGGTTTTCAGGATCAAAGACCGGATCAGAGCAACATCCACTGTAATAAGAATTTGAACTTTCTCCAGTTATGTAGCAATGTGAGACTTATTGGCGGTGTGGCTAGGGGTCAATGCTTCTGATTTATTGAAGTAACAACACAGGACCAAATTATCCCAGTAGAAACGATGGGACCTTGGTCTAATAGAGTACTTTTTTCAAAGAAACTATTTCTTTCCTGAAAACGCTGACCAACCACTGCAACTCCGGTTTAATGTTGTAAGCAATTTATGTACATAACTAGTTTTGTTTCTCTTTGTGTCAATAAAGTCAGTTATGTAGGTAGCTATTTTGAAAGTGAGTTTGTTGGAGCCCAGCAGAGAACTGTTACACTTCTTTGAGTAGCGCACGATCGCAAGCCTAGCACGCTTCCAATTCAGAGTTATATCATTGTATTAATGTCGATTATTGTATTATTATTTGTTGGATTTTTTTTAGATTTGTTGTGGTGAGTAGCGAATTAACATTTGTTGCGTGAGAATTCTACACGAGGTTTTCGGCATTTAGTAAAAGTGCTACGAAATGCGAGTAAAATAGTTGGACATACCTAAGTCGATTAGGATTTTCACTCTGAGTAGAGAAGGCACTGGTGACACTTTCCAGATCAGAATCTGCCCACTCCCGGTCAGGCGAGACACCCCTGTTGGATCGCACAGATCCGTCGTTATCAATACTGGGCCCTCTGGAAGAATATGTTGACGAAGCCGACGTAGAAGATCTCATTCTTGCTTTCAAGGCCCTCGCCCTCTCATCTATGTCCTGCTTAATACAAGATTAAACGCAAAGTGTATAATATGTGTTGTTACAAAGTGTGACAAGTATGAGTACAAAGAGATTCATGAAAATTGTCGTACCTGTGACATTCTTTCTCTTGACGGTGGAACAATAGGCAACTGTCTTTTCTTCGGAGAACCTTGATTGAGGAGGAGAGTGATTTAAAATTGTATTCATTAATTAGTTTCTCATAGCAGTCTGTCACATAAATCGAAGCATTACGCAAGACGTATGTATAATAAGTACGTAGAACAGAACGTATTTAGGTAATCGTGTGTTTATTTCCAATTAATGAATAACTTCCCTTCTTATGTGTTTTTGGGCTCCTTACCTTGAGGAGTTACGGTGGCAGATCGATGAGCTCTTGGCATCGGGCTACCCACTTCACTAGACTCATTTCTAACAGGTGAGAAGGCTCTTCTTGGAGGACTTTTTGAACGAAACTGGGAAGTAGCAGATAACGAACGTCTACCCGGAACTAAAGGTTCACGATTTGGAGTAAAGGAATCACCTCCACCGGCGTCGGTGGTCACGCGACGACTTAACGGACTCAAGTCACGACGGGACCGTCTCTCTGCCGACAAGTCATCCGGCGGTGGACTGTGGTTGCATTTTCCCGAAGGAACAATAATACAGAAACATGGTGTTAGAAATTATGACAGATTGTGCTTATAAAATTTTGTTTGCAGATGAGTATGAGAAGAAGCAGAACAGAGAGGAAGCGACAACTTGAAGTAACACACACACACACTATATAAGATACACAAGTATGTAGAGAGATAGAGAAAGAAAGGAAAAGAATTTCTGAGGCAATGTACAGTAATAATAACAAAAGAGACAGCACGGTAGACAGATGATAAAAAGCGGAGAAAGACAGGAAAAGACACTTAGGCTGAACTTCCATACTTTGAGGCGTACCTAGAATCATCAATTACAATATTTTGTAGTAAGTAGTTAGAGTAGGTGAAACTGATATAATAAATTCATTACATTTTGTGAAGCAATATTGAAAGTAGTAAATCATCGCACATCAAAGGTTAAAGTAATGTAATCTATAGTTCATAGTTGCTAGTGTTGAATGAAGTCGAATCCGTAAATGTACGGTCTCTCTCTTGAACTTGTTCTGCAGCAGCTGCAGTTACCGGGAGCGACGGCCTTCCTTGAATGGCTTGGAATAGCAGTTTTGGGATCTCTTTTTCCTGCACAGTCCCTTTGTGCTCCCGAAACAGGTGATGCCGGAAAGCGTCCAGGAGATTCAGGGAACAGGTTGGGCACCGAAGAGGACCAGCAGGGTCAATACATTTCCACATATGCGCTTCAAAAGAAGCTTGAGNAGATTCAGGGAACAGGTTGGGCACCGAAGAGGACCAGCAGGGTCAATACATTTCCACATATGCGCTTCAAAAGAAGCTTGAGTCCGTGTTTGCAAATTGCAATTTTCACATTTGAAGAAGGTTTGATGGTGGAAGTAATGGTGGTGATAGTGAGCCACCGCATCTGGCAAATTCTTTCCCGGGCAACCTGGGGACAAACAGTCCTTAACCTCGTGAACCTTGTTGTGACACTTCTTTAGTTCGCTTACATCACATCTTTGATGATGACAGACGTCGCCATTGGAGAACCACTTACCACAACGTATAAATGGGTACTCGTTTCGTTTCCCATTTGTAATTTTAACATGTATATTTCAGCTCTTCCAACGGTCCGTGCTTCCATTCTCCTGGTGTCCTTGACATGATGCCTTCAACTCACGATTTCCGTCCTTTCCGTTCTTCAAAACCGTAGTTTTCAACTAAAACTAATTAACCGACAGGGATCTATATTTGAAAGTAATTGTTATTTTCATTATTTAAAATTATACAATATTTATTTATAATCGTTATTTTGGTAGACTTTACTTTACTGAACCTCCAAATAGCAAAGGTCCTTTGGATTTTTCCCTTCAAAATGTCAACCTTTGGGTTTGAAGTTTTGAATTTTTTAAATTTTGTTGAAAATTGAATAAACCGCCCGTTATTTTAAATGATATGAAACAGCTCAGTTATTTGTTATTATATTTCACACCGTTACTTGCTATTTTTATTTTATACTTTATTTAATAGATAATTTGTCTAAATAATGAAATACCTCAAATATAGATCCCTGTTAACCGATGAAAAGTTTGTTTCGAATTTTGTCTTCGGTCCGTTATCTGAATTTTATAGTTGTTGTGATATCTCACCTTACAAAAGTCTTAATGCGTAGAAATGCAAACTAACTCAAAGAAGCAATATTTATTATCAGATTCAGCGTCAAAAGCAAAGCTAAAAGAATAGGCTTTGTATTGCGAATTCAACTAGGAGCGGAGCGTGCTACTTGCTCTTTTCATTCATGCTTTCCAATAGAACGAATCCCAAAAATGTAATGAATTTATTGTATCAATTTCATCTATTCTAACTGTTGGAATATAGATATAAAGATAATTCAGTACCTAGAGGAACTGGAAATGGAAGCATTTTCAAGGCGCCTCTCATAATCCAACTCTGACGGATCTGAATCGGAGAGACGGGATGTTGTGCTTGGAGGTGAAAGATGTTCTGAAGCTGGTCCACCTGTTCCTGTATCCGTGTCTACGTAGAAGGTCGACTGAGGCTGAAATCAAAAGAAACCTCAATGTACAAATTGTCAGGAATGCCAATCATAAATATAGAGGTTATCTAGTACGCACATCCCATGTCAGAAAGTGCCATTCCGGCTCATCGTCCAAGGGATGCGAGGCGAGCTCAATGGAAGTTTCTCCTAGGTAGTCAATGTTCCCAGACCTTTCACTGTCCCACACAGAAACATGCAGATATCGACTTCTGATTTCTGAGAGACGAATTGGAGCGAAAACACAGGTTTGATTCCAGCGCGGATCACGAGTTTGTTGCATTGTCCTTGTTCTCCGCTTCCATTTCTCACTAAGATAAAAATAACAGTAGCATATATAAACACAGCAGAAAACTTTTCAATTTCACAAAATCTTTTGCTTGGGAAGTAGTTACCTTCTGTCAGGAAGGAGGCACAATTTGGCAAACGGGTTCGGGAGTGGATTTCTAGATGAAAGGTCACATCCATTTATAGCTGTAACCAATAACTGATGTCCGACAGGGTCAAACCAAAGCTTAAGTTGAATTTTTGCTTGTTGCACTGGTCCAAAGCGGCCTTGTCTTGGTGGATCAGGAGAAGTTGGGCTTGTCACAGTAACACTTGGTCTGTGGGGAATCGCTGTAACGTACAAACATACATTCAGCTCATTATATGAGCTCATACAACAAGTTATATGAGCATGTAGAAATTTTTTTTCAAAGTATTTTAATTCTTCAGTTCAGCTAATAAACTAGTCGATATAGATAGTTGCTACCATTGCACTGTCAGAAATGGATGTATGTAGTTTGTACGCTCTATTTAAAGCGATTTCTTCGTGTTATCTTTGCATATTTTAAAATGCCTTGTAGGAGTTCTTTTAAATGTAAATGCTTTATTGCATTTGTCACAGACGAAAAGTTTTTCTGGGTGTATGTGTATATAATCAAGATGATTTTTAAGGTGATGAGTCCTGAGAAAACCTTGCCTTTCACTCAATTTCATCAAAACCTACTTATAAATAATACAACGGCTGTGAAGTGTTTGGATATTCTCAATTCCTTGATTGATCTTTCACAATGCCACCTGTACACATTTCATTCATCTTCAACGTTTTCACTTGGAAAAGTTTAAGCTATCAATACCCTGCCTAATGTAAGTTTGTAGAACTGAATATTTCTGTAGATAACATCACCACATAGCAGCGCACTGGATTGTAGACTGCATTTGTATTGCACTTGATTGTCGCCTTCACAATTGTATTGCCTGCAGCGAACAATCTAACGGTTACTTTTCAAGTGTCCAAGTCTTACCTATTCTCTCCCTTACTTTTGTCAATAATTTTAAATGTGACCCTTAACTGTGAACCTACGAGCAATGACTAAAATGGACCGTGGATTGTGGTGACAATAATAATCTATACTTGTATTCGGCGTTAAAAGCTATGAGTGGTAACAGTGGCATTCATGTTACTAACCTTTACGAATACTGAGGTAGCTCTTCGCACTTGTTGATGTACTGGGGATAACATTACTACTCGCGGAACTACTAGGGACCCCCACACCCATCGGTCTTGCTAAAACGAGCTCCACTTGCGTGTCCGCCTTCGAATCAGCGATTACTTCGTGCACCTCATCAAACGTTCTATCCATCAAGGTTCTGAGGAAGGAATACAAATTTATATTTTATTTAAATGGAACTTTCATCTATTCTAAAACATCGTTCGGGAAATGATGAGAAATCATATAGTTTAGTTATTAGTCACAGCTTACCGCCCGTTCCATTCTATTACTTCGTCGCCAGGTCGTACCCGCCCCACAACGTCTGCTATTGAGCCTTTTTTTACTTTCTCCACGATAGCCCCTATTCTGCCATTGTCTAGAACTTGTCCACCCGTTACTTTGAGCCCCTTTTAATTAATAATTCAGAACGTGCTAATTTATTGTACCATGTTTAACCAACGTTAGCTTATGAGTTAATAACGACAAAATGTTGACAACTGTTATTTACAAACAGCCGTCCAAACTGAAACTTACCAAGATATGTGCTGATGACCCATGGCCATCTCTAATATCTTTCTTTAAAATCATATGTCCTATCACTTTGGTTCCGTCGCTATTTGGCCGCCAAGACACAGGATGCTGGAAAAAATTCGAATTTTGGTAAATCAATAATTACAAAGAGCATTTCCATACAGAAGTAGTCTGCAGAACCACTTTTTTTTACAATTTAAACCTCATGTCTTTCTGGGATCTGGGATAAACAAGCAAAATAGAAAATTTCATTTGTGAAAGCTTTGGTGAAAGTAAATGTGCATACTTTCTCCTCTTAATGTTGCGTTCAATGTAACGTGTCAAGATCCGATTTTCACACAAAACATCACCATCCCAAATAAACATGCTCATCCAAAATGAAATGATGGTACTACGGTCTGCACATTAAGACTTGGCCAATTTTATACGATGAAATAAAGATTTAATTAGGTTGGATAATTGCCAGATACAAGCAATGTTATCAGCGTGAATAATAGATTGAGCATGAAGGATCATAGTTAAATTTTCTTTAGTAACATTTAACCAAAGATTAACTTTCATTCAAACCCGATACACTTCACTTGAAGAATATTCAATCTACACATGTCAGGTCTTGCATGGAGAAAATTTTCACCATGAAGAACGTAAGCTATAGTCAGCATGACATCAAGCATCATCATCATCAGTTCACTCACATATGACATGTATTGCTGTTGTGTTCACGTGAATGACTAAAAATATTTTTTGCTGAAGTTAGTTGGAAAGTTAGTTAGAAAAGCTCCGAGACGAACCCTTTTAAATACAGGAATTTGGAATTTTGACTGTCAGTCAGGCTGACTGAGTAGGTAGGTGGTAGAGCCCTTATGAGGAATAAATAGTAATGGGTTTTTACCTTAGTATGTACTAATTCGCGATTGGAATCTTCACTGGAAGTAAAATTGGAACATGTGTCTATTCCGGAATCCTTAGTAGTCGAGTCTTGTGAGCCCTGCCTTTCGGCAGAGCCTTGATCCCAGAACCACTCCTCGTCCGCTCCTTGACCCTCCCCA
Source organism: Troglopedetes dispersus (assembly GCA_027744215.1). Taxonomy (NCBI): domain Eukaryota; kingdom Metazoa; phylum Arthropoda; class Collembola; order Entomobryomorpha; family Paronellidae; genus Troglopedetes; species Troglopedetes dispersus. Next base: position 11,512 of record JAHZNF010002323.1, read on the forward strand.
CCAAAGTCGTCTGAATCGAAACGGACAGTTTTCTTTTGGCCACGATCTGTATAACCTTTTCTTCGTTCCGGCGGTGCCATATGATGATACCTATGGTATTTCGGAAGAACACCGGCACCTGCGGGCAGTAAGCTGCCTGGACCACCACCTATTCCACTAACACTACTGGTCTTAGCACCGTCATATACTCCTCTGGAAAGGGAGCTCATGCCCCCCATCCCGCCCATTCCCATGTCCCCCGTGTTGTGGAGATATGCAGTGGCTTGAATGCGACGGGAATGTCTGGGATCTAACTCATCGCCCGAGGTGTACTCAGGCGTGGATCGGAGCTCCTCTTCAGACGAACTGAGTGATCTGTGGCCCACAGGGCCCATCAGAACACCCCCACTAGTCACAGACGTCGATGGCCCTGCTCCTGCCATAGTCACCCTACTACTAGTACTACCACCTAAGCTATGATGATGTATTGGTTGCGACAACGATGAGGATATTGAGTGTTGCGAATGCAGCTGCGGACTCTTGTACGGATGGTGATGGTGGAGGAGCCGTTGCTGTTGGTCATACGAAGAAGAGGGAGACGCCCAATCTACCCGGGCTGGTTTGGCAGGTGGAGGCCCATGGCCCAACGACGAATGGAGGGAATGTGGGGACATACCGGAAGCTGCGGACGGGGGCGGAGGGTGTGTCGGAGCCGGGGGTGGAGGTGGCCCATAGCCCGTGTCAAAGTCTCTGTAGTGATGGGGAAAGTAGTCGTTTGGGTCAGAGGACGAGGATCTTCGTTGTGTCAAGTGAGGAGGAGGAATCATTTGTGGTGGTGGTCGATTTTCTTGGCTGTATTGTCTTCTCAGTTGAGGAATAGGGAGCTCTCTCCCTTGATGCTGGAGACTGGAAGTTCTCTGGAGGGGTGGAGGAGGATAGCGGTGGGGGCCACCGATACTGCTCCCGGGGCCCCGGTTCTCCTTCTCCGGAGTTGAGGTGGTCAACGGGTTAAAAACCACGCACAAAATTTCATGTTACTTTCTAATTAAAGCCCAGAAACAAGAAAGGAACTACGCAAAAAGAACAATTTTACCTGACAATTTCATGTTCCATTAATATTACTTACATTAATTGATAATGATTAACTTAACACTATGTATAAGGTATAATAACGATTCCTAGCTACATATGATACAAGTTTCGATTAGATAATTGAGCCTGTAAATTTGAAACTTATTGCTGTAATTCAGCAATCAGCAGAATATATTTTCTTTCACAGAGTGCCACTAGTTCAGTTCGGGACATTGAGTGTATTGGGAAGATAAAGACTGAGGTTGTGGTAAGTTGGGATTCTCATCAATGAGCTCTTCTTTCTGTCCGATTGACGATGATTCTTCTTGTATTATTAATTAAGGATTTTTCTTGTCGCGCATTTTTCCTTGTCACTGTGACGGAGGACAAGAAATTATGGCGCGTCATTTGCCTCAAACTGTTCAAAGAGACACGTAACTCATCAACTAGTCTTTTATTGAGGCAAAGGTTCGGAATGTCGTATGCATCATAGTATGTCTCTCCACTATTTTGGCTCTGGAAAACTATAATTACGTAAATGCGTAGGGGCGTACACATAAC
>JAHZNF010002324.1:0-10497 GCA_027744215.1 Troglopedetes dispersus
CGTCTGTGAGCGTGCTCGAGTTGGAGAATAAAGATGACCCGCTCATGATTCTCCATGACAACGAGTCGTTGGAGATTGGGAGCTACTTTGAGAACAGTAGTGGTGGGGTGGTTGCTGGGACTTCTTCTTCGAGTCTCTGTGGTGGTGTTGGTGTTGGTGGGAGCAGCAGTAGCACAGCAACGAATTGGCCCCAACTCCGCTCCTTACTCACCGACGACTCCTCAAACTCCAACTCCACGTTCACGAGTTTCGGATCAAACGTGATGATAGGAAGCATCAGCACGACAGGCTCCTCAACGAAGAAGAAGCGCCACTCCTCCTCAGTCCAGTTCGAGTTCATCAAACCGGACATGACAGGCCCAGCAGCCCTCCTCCACCGCTCCCAAAGCGTCCCAGTCACAGAAATGAGTTTCCTCCGGAACACGACCCTCGACGAGCTCCAATCCACGTCTACGTCTAGCATCTTCGACGAGCTCAGCGTGACGTCTGCAGTTGTAGGTGGCCCAGAATCAAACAACCCGCTATTCAGCAGCGCAGTCACAGGAACGAAAACCCAACCCGTTTCAAGCACATCCAGCTGCTCGTCCAACTCCTCCGTCATGTTCGAGTCCATAGGAGACCTAGGAACAGGACCAGGGAGTAGCAGCAGTGTCATCGGAGTCGACGTGAACATCGGAGGAGGTGGTGTATCCGATCCTGTCACTGGAGGTGTGAGTGGAGGCGTAGGAAGCTTGCTCCTCACAAACGGGAGCGTGAGTGCAGGCGTGATTGGCAGCCACAGCGACGTGTTCTTCGACTCGGTTTTTGATCTGATGATGTCGGATTGTCAAAACTAGAAGAAGAAGAAGGAGGGTTTGTGTGAGGATGTTATTTTTTTTATTATTCGTCTCTGTGTTTGTAACTACGTGTGTGTCAATAAATATATATCAATCCTTGTTCTACGTGTGTGTACATAAAATTGTATATTTTAATAAAGAACCATATGTCCCTGCGAGAGAAAAAAAAACGTGGGGATTTAAAATTGTGTGTATAAAATGATAAAATTGTGTGACAAAAAAAATCAAGATTTATTTTGAAACAACTCATAAGTTGACGTGACTCATTTTGCTCAACTCATCTTTAACTCATCATTTCCATCCGAAAGAAAGATTTAAAACTAAAGTATTTAGAATTGTCACAAAAACACACAATCATTGTCATGTCCTTGCTTCATTAGAACAAAGGAGAGCAAAAGGTTCAAACACACAAACAATTATCCGCATAAAACATAACACACACACACGTGTGTCACATGTCAAAAAAAAATTAGAGAGAGCAACAAAAGCCATAAAATATACGAGAATCCATAAAAAATTATACCATTACATTGGTTTGGTGCGCTACTGATTGGTTTAAGTTTACCATTCTCTCTCGAGTGTGTGCATAAAAAAATATATATAAATCCATATGGACCATTATCACACCTTTCATTTGACATTTGAGATTCATGTTATACGAACCACAGTTTACTCGATGTTCATAGTTTTTTGCATTTACACCATCAAATTATACATAAAAAATCTTCACCCACGTAGGTTCAACTTTTTTTGTTTCTTATCTTATCAATCATGGATACGGGGTGCATAATACACAAAAGTTAAGTTTAGCTCTCTCTCATTCTATAACACATCGCGTTTTTGACCTCTGTGATGATGATATGATGGAATGGAACTTACAAAAAAAACTATTCTCTCTCTCTCGCTACTCCTTAAAAAAACAGTCATCTTGACTTTACCGAGCTGAGTGTGTATTTTTACACACACATGACAAATGTAACACGTCAATCCGTTTACTTTTTTTTGCACAAACACAAGGATGATATGAACCAAGCTACCTATGTTAGTTTTCCAGAGAAGTAAGAAGAGACACACGCACAGATTTTGTGTGTTTTAAATAAAAAATCTTCTCCAGAGCAGCAGCATCACATTACAAAAGTGTGTTGTATCTTACGCACAGGACATGACAAAGGGAAGAAGAAAAAAAAAAGAACAACGGTCGTGAACGTCAACTAGAGTTCTGACGCATGAGTCTTCAACAACGTGCCGAAATAGCTCAGTTGGGAGAGCGTTAGACTGAAGATCTAAAGGTCCCTGGTTCGATCCCGGGTTTCGGCACAACTTTTTGTTGTACACTTCTTCGTTTTTTTAGTACTAAATGGATTTGTAAAAGGACGGAGCACCTGGATTTTAAAATCATATTAATTTTGACATTAATTTTTTTTTGTAAAATACGTTAACGTTTATAAGTAGGTCCAGGTGAATTATTGTCTAACTCGTAAAATTATCATGGCTTTTACAAAAATACTCCAAAAGCACTTGAAAGCTGGTAAAATTTCTCAGATTTTTGGATACACACAACCAAAGGCTACTGCAAACGTGGTGATGGTGATTGTAGGAAAATTATAATGTCACGTTAGTTCGACATTAAAGATGAATTGGGTAAGATGAGACCAATAATGACATGGAAACAATTTGATTTTGCGTGTAACCTTTAACGTAGTAAATACACGTTAAAGCTTCAAGCGTTATCTTTAGTATTAGCATTCAGCAGTCTTTCAGGTTGGCCGATCGCAATAATTTTTAATTTTTAATAAGCTTGAATAAGTATTTATTTTATTTCCGTCCATGAATATTACCATCTGGTTTTTATATCGAGTTATACGTTGGTTCAATTTTTAATACGTAACTGTAATGTAGCAAACCAACAAAACATTTAAGGTAAGCTTGCAAATCTTGTTTATCATAGTTTAACTTCGTTTTGAATTTAAAGTGACATAACAAAAGTTGATGGATAAAAATGAAATGATGGGGTAAAGCAGACACAAATTAATGTATGAATTTATTGCTAATTAGGTATTAAAAATTAAACCAATGCAACTCGAAAAGAAATCCAGACGGTATATATATTGGAGAACAATTTCATTCAAACAAATTCATCTCTGTTTTCATGACATTTTTTATCGTAGCTCATCGAGTATATATATATTTTTTCATAAATAAGAAAATTTTCATAATCGCGTTTGAATTTTCAAATCTAAATCCAGATACTTCTGGATTTAGATCTCCAAACTTAAATTTCAGAATAAATACCCTACAAACCCCTGGATTCTTATTCTCCATCCAAAAGATTCATAAATTAACTCCCCAAAAGCCCTACATAAATAAATTACCACAACACAGAAGTAGAACATCCCCTCTCACGCCAAAATACGCCAGAAACAAATATATTTAATAAATAAACCGAGAGACAGCAGGTTCAAAACCCTCCTTTTTTTTCCTCCCGTCCTTATATTTCCACTCAATAAATTATTCATGATGAATGATGATGACTGGACTTGTTGAGCAAGTAAAAAAAAGTGAAAGAAACAACAAAATGCTACCCATGCGTTCATCCATCAAAATGGAAAATTTTCACACACAAAAAAAACAAAACTTGTCAACCTTCGAAACGAATTGACACAAACACACGATTCCCTCCCTTAAATCATTCATGAATGCTAGATTACCCGTTGACCACAAGCAACAAAGACGATAGAACATCATGCATCCCACGGTTTTTTATTAAAATCCTGACAACGACACACACACACACCAACACTAAGAAAATTTTCACACAAAAAAAACAACAAAACTTGTCAACCTTCCAAACGAATTGACACAAACACACGATTCCCTCCCTTAAATCATTCATGAATGCTAGATTACCCGTTGACCACAAGCAACAAAGACGATAGAACATCATCCCACGGTTTTTTATTAAAATCCTGACAACCACACACACACACACCAACACTAATAATAAACTAAAGAAAAAAAATTTTTTTTTGTTTCCCTTTTTCCCTCGGAATGTTCCGTTTTTTTCCTCCCTTAAACAAAAAAAAAATGCCACAGAACAAATATATCCCACAAAAAAACCTTTCCATGCGCATTCATCCAAACCGACAACTCGTTCCAGAAACTATAACCTAACTGTTATGAACACACACGTTCCCGTTACCTTGTTCACAAACATACACTTCCACACAAAAAAAAATACACTTTCACTCTTTCAGTATTTTCGTCGTCGTGACGCAAGGCTTCTTTTGCTCTCTCTCTCTCTCGTGCAAAGTAGCCCAAAAGAGAACCCAAACCGTTTTGTATATATATATTCCCCCCACACACCCAAAGTTTATTATGACCAACCTAAAACGTTATATATATATTAGAGCATCATTCTCATACAAACACACACACACACATCTCCATCGCTACACATTCACGAAGAGAAAAAAAAACTTTTTTTTTCTTCCTTTCTCTCCCTTTCTCTCCTTTATCTCAGTCTTGAGAAGGATACATATCAGTAGAGAGAAAGTTTATTTCGTTGTCGCACCTTCTTTTTTTTTAAAAAAATATATATAAATGTACACCGTACATAAGCAATAAAAAAAATCTCTATATTTATTATGGAGCGTTGTTGTTATTTATAATTAAAGGATCCCGATGTATTCTTTCCTTACCGTCACCATGACGACTAGTTAGCTCAGGGCGGATTTTGTAGGTTACGGATAGTAAATATATAATATAAAAATAGATTTTTTCCTCAACGAAAAGTGTAGATAACAGAGTAAATTCGTTTTTTTTTCCTCATCACCATGCCAAATACAATCATGTTCGGGGCTTGACCTGATTCTTGTTTTTTTATTAACTAATTTTTTTAGCTTGTTTCATAAGCGTTTTTAGGTGTGGTAAATCGTGTAGTTTGTAAATTATATTAAATTACCACGACAACAGTTCCAAAAAAAAATTTGTCTCCATCTAATATTATAATATCGGTGCAGTCAGTGTTCAACAAAGATTATAATAAAATAATATAAGCATTTGGAAAGGTAGCAAAAAATTCACTATGGCGGATCAGCAGCAAACTGGAGGTCAGAATCCGTACCAGGATACGACGTTCCTCAATCACCCGGGTTACAGGCCGTACCAGGACCCGAACGCTCCTGCTGGGGAGGTCGACCTGAACAAGTACCCTGAAGCGAAGGACAGCAGCAACAAGATCAGAGGGAGGAGTGAACTGCTAGAACATGTTGTTGGGGGATTGGAGCCTGAGCTTGTCGTTGCTAAGGTTACTAAACAAATTAAGCAAAGATCATGAAAACTGTAGCAAAAATATTTGGAATAAACTAACCCTCGTCCAAATTTTTTTCTACAGGGCTTCTACTTTTTCTTCTACGCAGCATTCGGCTCGCTATTCCCCCTGATGGGTGTGTACTTCAAGCAACTCGGCCTGAACGCGGCCCAAGCCGGGATCCTGAGCGGCTGCCGACCTTTGGTCGAATACTTCGCCGCACCTTTCTGGGTGGGCTGGGCGGAAAGGAACAACCGTCTGAAAACTGTCCTGCTTGCTAGTCTCGGCTGCTGGATACTCTTTACATTCCCACTAGGCTCCATCCAACCCGAGCCTGTTGGCTGTCTCAAGAAAGTGAACATCACTCATGCGGTTATCGAACCACCGGAACCCGTGTCTGTTGCCATGTACAAGCGTGAAGCGCTACCGGAAGAGTACTATGAAGACCAGAATGAGCAGGACCCGGATTACGTGTATCCACCTATTGCGTTGCCGCTAGCTGCTAGTCCTGTGGATAGTAGTAATAATGTTGAAGAAGATACGGAATCGCAAGCGTCTTCTGGTAATAACAACAAGGAACAGGATCAGTACGACTCTCCTCCACACCCGAGATCTAAACGGTACATTCCGCGCCCAATCCCAGGGATATCCCCGATCAAGGTCACGTACGCTATCAACTACAAAGTGAACGACAACAAGAACTGGGTGAGTCCTTCCTATTCCAGCCAGATTTTTAAGAAGGACGACGTGTCCAAAGTGTTCTTCCTGTTGCTGCTCTTGGTGATTATCGGGGAGGCGCTATCCAGCCCGAGTATCGTGCTTGCTGACACGGCCGTGCTCAGTTTCCTTGGTGACCAGGCTGGACTACGGTATGGACATCAGCGTATGTTCGGGTCGGTTGGGTGGGCCATAAGCATGTTCTTCATGGGGATTGCGTTAGATCACTCTACATTTCCTGCTCGCAAGTGTGTGCCCATGCCACAGGAAAAAAACTATACCGTTTGCTTCTCCATTTTTGTGGTGCTGATGGGGTTGGCTACGCTAGTCGGCTGGAGACTCAAAATGCCACAGTGTAACGTGAACATTGGGATGGAAATGGGATCGGCTGGGGCTGATGCTGGAGGGGCTGGGAATAACGGGTACGGGCAGAGTTTTGAGAACGTGGACATTGGGGATCCGTATGGGGGTGGGGGGAGTATCGTCAGTGGAGGGGTTACTACTCAGAAGACCGTGAGTTACATACTTTACTCTTTGACTACTTTTGTCCTGGCAAAACTTGTGATTGGTTTTGAGGCATTTTTGCTGATCGTTGCCATGGTGATTACTTTTATGATGCAGATCGACGAAGGAGGAATTCCCCACACAACCGTGTTTGCCCAGCAGAACCGGAAGATCCCGGAATGGTTTCTGGTCCTCAAGCATTTCAAGACCCAACCGGTTTCCATGGCGTTCCTTGGAATTGCTTGGCTCATGGGGGTAGGAATTGGACTTATCTTCACGTTTCTGTTTTGGCATTTACAGGATTATGGAGGTGGACCTTCTCTCTTTGGATTGGCGAGGTGAGTGAGAGTTGTCGAATCAACACAACAAATTTTATCTTTATCTGAATTCAAGAAGAAGAAGGCCACCTAAATTTCATATTCACCATTTGTGCCTCTATTATGTTGTGTACCACACGATTATTATTTTTTGTTCACCATACCAACGATCAAAAAAATGTTTTCATAGTAACAAAAACTTAATTTTCCCTACTTTCACCAGGAATAACACATGCAAGCTGCTACGCAGCCTTATCCAGCTACATCGCATACAGGACACCCCCAGAACTGCGCCACCAGGCCCAGTCCGTTCTCCAAGGGCTGCATCACGGGCTCGGGAGAGGGTTCGGGGCTGTTGTTGGTGGACTTTTCATCACGAGCATGGTAATTTCCCTGGTCCCTACCATGTCTCCATGGTTACTATCATGTATGAATTCAATATTTATATCTTTTTTGTGTATGAAACCAGGGCTCCACAGGAACATTCCGACTGTACGCAATCCTACTGCTTGCTCGCCCTGGGTGGTTTCGGCTTCCTCAACTTTTACAGGAAGGATGCGGGCGGGTTCATCAGCGAACTCCCTCAGGACGAGGATCCTCACAGCATGATGGGCGGGAATGACGCGTCAGGGGGTGGGGCAGGTAATTGATTATATAAATTCAAGAAACCATCTGTATTCCTCATGATAACTCATTAACAAAACAAACTTTCTAATTTGTTTTCCCAGGACACCTCGCCCCACACGGCGTCCCCGGGAGTATTCCAAGGTAAGTTATTTTAAATCCAAATTCAATTCTTTCACATGTCATATCAAACCAAAAACCTGACCAAATTCAAAATTTCAAATCCAGAGTCCCATCAAACACCCGCCTCGACTCGAGTACAACAGGCAGCGGTTCATACGACTACTCCCAACAGCAGCAATACACAGGAGGAGGTGGTGGCACCGGCACCGCTGGTGAGTTCTACCAGCAACAACCTCAACAACAACAACAACCCGGTGGCTACAGCCAACAACCCCAAGCCCCAGCAACCAACCCATTTTTCCAGTAAAATATATACAACCAACAACAACAAAAAATCTCAAAAACATATATATGCATTTAAAAATAAAAATCCTCCTCCCCCCCAACAAAAATTCCCGTTAAAAAAAAGAGTGTTAATAAGTTTCCATAAAAAAAAAGGTTAAGCGATGATAATGAAGAAAAAAAAAGAAGAAGAATTATAATATAAATGCCGTAGTGTTCTAGGAGTGTTTATATGTGTACGTTTAGGTAAAAAAATAATAATAAACCCGATCATCATCAACAATGATATATTAAATACAAATCAACAAAAATGTAAAAACATGTTTTCGTGTGAATAATAAAAAAAAGTCTTAAACGTACGGATATATGTGTAAGTTTTAAGTGGACATATATGTTGCAGGAGAAAAGATGAGAGAGAAAAAAAATTATATCTACGAAGGATACATGATAAACGTGATTTAATTTAATAATGTAACAAAAAGATTATAATAAAAACACAAGGAATGTTTGGGGGATGATGATGATAAAATTTGAATAATAAAAAAAACATANTTTAATAATGTAACAAAAAGATTATAATAAAAACACAAGGAATGTTTGGGGGATGATGATGATAAAATTTGAATAATAAAAAAAACATATATACGATTTATGGGGACTTAATTGTGATCTAGTTTCATCTTTTGTGGAAAAGGAAAAAACACTGTTCCGGACGTTATATAAATATGCTGTATAATATGCCGAATAAGTTGGTAACCTTTTATTTGAGATTGTTGCCAAGCACCGTCATTGCCATGCTAACATCTTGGTAATTTCTTATTTAAGTTGACTAATGTAGGAAGTCTTGCTGTGCGTAATTTTTTTTTATCTCGTGAGGGATGTTTCAGAAGTTATTAAAGCTGGTCGTGGTGGAGGAAGTTTGGAATTCTTTTGGGGTAATGGAAGAAGCAGGCACTATGGCTTGGATTATTTGTCAAGTTTGGAGACTTATGATATCGACGACGTGCCAACCAAGTGTTTCATACCTGCATTATAGTTTGTAAAAATGTTTCAGATTTGTGATAATAATTTCGAAGTGAATTCCTGAGTCATCAGTAGCCAAACTGGAGTTATGGTGAGTTACAAATAATTTATCATTGCATGACAACAGTGGCGCCGGAACATAAAAATTACGCGCGGGGGGATACTGACAATTTTCTGGGGGGATATTGATATAAAATGTGCTGATTTTTTAATTTCTATGGTAAAAATCTGTATCTGGCCGATTTCACGGGGGATATATATCCCCCTCATCCCCCCCGTTCCGGCGCCACTGCATGACAAAAAAAAACTGCTTGCATCAATTCATCAAGAGACGAGCTGATAACATGAATTGGGTATGAGCGTCCAACCAATTGTGAAATAATTCCCAACACTTTAAAAATTATTAAGTTCCAAAATTACATATAAAAACGTGACTAGATGTTTTTTTAATTATTACAAAAAAAAATTCTTATAAACCTGTACAATTATGTTAATAGAGACACAGCCAAGGGGAAAAAATACTTAATACTATGACAACCAAATATAAGCGGCTTATACATATGTACTTTTTTTAAAAAAAGTCACTACACATATATAATGTCCACACAATCCGGCGGGAAATCTCGAAGAGGAAGAACGTACGGTACGGTATAGTACAAAAATAGTATGAAGAGAGTCGACGAAAGGATTGGAGAAATGACTGTTATCAAAAAAAATAACATTCCTGCGATGATACGAAATAGTCATATAAAAAAATTATGCACGCACAATCCTCTCCATTTAAACAAAAAAAATAGTTAAATTCGTTTTTTTTTTAAATTCAGAAAATTTGTTGTAACAAAAAGGCCGATTTCACGGAGGATATAATATATCCCCCTCATCTCCCCGGTTCCGGCGCCACTGCATGACAAAAAAAACTGCTTGCATCAATTCATCAAGAGACGAGCTGATAACATGAATAGGTATGAGCGTCCAACCAATTGTGAAATAATTCCCAACACTTTAAAAATTATTAAGTTCCAAAATTACATATAAAAACGTGACTAGATGTTTTTTTTTATTATTACAAAAAAAATCTTATAAACCTGTACAATTATGTTAATAGAGACACAGCCAAGGGGGAAAAATACTTAATACTATGACAACCAAATATAAGCGGCTTATACATATGTACTTTTTTTTAAAAAAAAGTCACTACACATATATAATGTCCACACAATCCGGCGGGAAATCTCGAAGAGGAAGAACGTACGGTACGGTAATAGTACAAAAATAGTATGAAGAGAGTCGACGAAAGGATTGGAGAAATGACTGTTATAAAAAAAATAACATACCTGCGATGATACGAAATAGTCATATAAAAAAATTATGCACGCACAATCCTCTCCATTTAAACAAAAAAAATAGTTAAATTCGTTTTTTTTTAAATTCAGAAAATTTGTTGTAACAAAAAAGAAAGAGAAATGCACACACGATAACGTTTCTTTATCATTTTGTATATAAGTTTTTAAAAACCTGACTTCAAAAATCAAAAATAAAAAAAAAATTACACCACCTCGAAACAATCACAAGTTTGATAAGCAACAAAAAAATAATATTATTATTTTTATAAACAAGGACACCTCTTCAAAGTTTTAAAAACATGGCATCGATTATTATCATCAACATCTGGAAACCAATTTCTTTATCTCTCTCTCAAGTCATGCGGTTTCTAAAGGAATTGCGTGGCCATGATAACCTGCGGTCTTTAATAAAACACCTC
>JAHZNF010002325.1:0-45388 GCA_027744215.1 Troglopedetes dispersus
AAAAAAGTTTGGGAGGAGTGTATATCGTCAACTTTTACTAAGACTTTATTTTATAAATATTTATCTGATGAAACGACAGATCGTGGTGTGGGTATACACTAAATAAGCACATGTTCATTCGGATCCTGTAATAAGGAAGAGGAAATCATGTCACTTCACCATCGCCATCATAGCAGAAGGAAATTTGCCTGACAGGAAAAGTAAACTTTTAAATTAGGGAGGTGTGCGTGCGTGCCTCTTTTTGTTCCTGATATTTGTATTATACTGAAGCAAATCCCAGTGGTCAACAGGATGTTGCTACAATTTACGTGACTTAACAAACTTTCATTATAGCGATGTGTTAGATGTGCAAGAGCAGTAGCGACATAACACCATCTTAATTTTTTGGAGTAATAAAACACATAAGGTCGATTTGCCCTTTAGTTTTTTCTTGTTATTACTTGAAGAACAACGAAGTTGAGGGAGACCTTGACAAAAAACAATATATTTTTATGGCGAACGTAGGAGCTACGCATGACAACTCAGATTATTGGTATGACGATAGAGTGATGTTTGTATACATATGCCGATATGATATATAGGTTTATTATTTATGTATGGCTGGTCCGTCCTATCACACACTCCCCATGTACTTTTACGGGCTTCGATAAACGCCCTTCTGAAAACATTGAGGATTTTCATGAAATGTGGTAAGGTTTGATATTTATAAAGTTATCATTAGTGAGCCAACATTTTGAAGAGTCTTTGATGGTGGACCCTGCGCCTGCGCCACTAAAAGTAAGACCAATAGCTGCTTGTTTTAATTTTGCCATGACAGAACAAACGAATTTGTTTCTTTACATAAATAGGCAAGTTATTTTTGGCAGTACTATAGTACTAAACCACTACATGCGGAAAACAGCAGAGTTAATTTACATTGATTTTATATCTGTGCGAAATACATATTAGAAAATGAATTTGTGTATAGAAGGTGGCTGTGTGAGAAAAAAATTTTAAATAGCGTATTTTAACTATTTTATAATAGATCCTAATGACGAGCAAGCAACCGGTATACTTCTAAGAGCAATGTAAACTAATTATTTTGTAAAATACACTTTTGTGGTATAGATTGAGAAGTCTCTTGTTAGGAGCCCTTGTTCTTTCTTCAGTTGTCGTTTTATCCCTCATTGATTTCAAACGATATCATCTACAACAAAAATGCTGAACTGAAACAAACACATTTCAAACCCACTTTATTCAAAGCATAAAAAAATTGTAAAGGAGATTCCAGTCGAGGGAGTATTATTTTCGAAGATTGCCAAGAAGACATGGAAATTGGTGACATGAGACGCAACAACGGTCGGAAAGTCACGTCAAATAAATACTTATGAGTTGCGAAAAGCATGTTTGTTTCGACTTGTCTCCTAACTCACCCCATGCTTCTCCCCGCGTACCTATGTATCTGCACGCTTTTTTGTCACATTACGCCATGAGACAGGGAAGACAACTTGCTTGTAAACGTTTGAACGTGACTCGACGGCCTCTGTCAGTTGAAAAGGATATATATGCGTAGCTCTATAACCTCTCACTCTTCCTTTCTCTTCTCTGCTGTGTGTCCATGAGTTGGCAATGCCTGGCATGAGTGTCACAGCATGTCTTCTTTTTTTTACAAATGTATTGTGAACAGAGGATTGTTTGTCTGAAATGTTTCCTATTCACAAGAGCCGACCAATACAATGCTTTCCGATGCCAAAGTTGCGGATGTCGATTAAACTAGATTGGTTGCTTTTTTTGGAGAGGAAGCGATTTTCACATTTTATTCCCTCAAAATAAATGGCACATTACCACATCCTAGTTTATTTTCGCTCTAGCCAACATTTTTACACACACACATGTACACGATTTCAAGGAGCATTGTATAACATTAGCGAAATGGTAATTGTGCTGCGTGTGATTATACTAAAGATTTTATGCACAATAGCATGCTTATCTGGTGCCATAAAAATTCCCTGTGGTATGTACTTATTCAGACTCAAGATTTGTCGAAAGGTAATCCTAAAAGGATTCAGCCTTATCCAGAGAGTGAACCAAGAATATGGAAAAGAACAAACAGCCTCGCCACACCGGAACCTTGGTGTCTATGACCTTTTACTGGAATACATTAATTTCGCCGGAAATATAACGAATGACTGTAAGTGACAAATGGGAACGAAGTGTGGTCTTCTTCCATTAGGATGCTTTCCTTTTTACACCCATTTCCATCTATTTTACTCCTCTTCTTTGCGAAAAGTCAGGCACGCAAGTAAAACCGTCGATTTTGATACACAGAATCAGAGGGTTCCGTTTGAAGCAGAATTCTATCTCGCAATAATCACAGATCAGAACGCAACAACCACAACCATGTCGTCATACGGAATGGTGGTGCTGCTCACCGAAAAGAAAGCTTCTCTGATTGACAATAATCTTGAAAGCAAATAATGGGAAATGAAAAGATAGATGGGAGGATCCCTTGTAAAAAATTCTATTTTCTTGTCTTCGCGCGAAAATGTCCCTGGTTTTGGAAAGCATGGAGGTGAAGAGAGAGCGAGCGGAGAAAATGGGTGAAAGAGAGAGAGAGGAAACAAGTTCATTCCTTTTCTGCTCCACTTCCCACACCGTCCAACACGATTTTCGTTTAGACTCTCCTTCTACTGATAACTTGTGTAGTCTGTGCCGAGGATGAAAACACTCAGCAGACAGACAGTGGAAAACGTATATATCGCAGAGGAATTGGGGAGGACATTAGAGGGACACACACAGATTTTTTGTGTTAGGCCCTGTTTTATGTATCTTATATTTCTTCCTGTTAACACATGTTTTTTTTGCTGAGGTAAGGATTACATCTGCGAAAAACCTGCGAGACATGAGATATCCTGGAAGAAAAAACAGAGATGGGATGGGACATGATTGTGTTCCGTACATAAAGGAGGAAAGGTCCTCTCTGCATTCTGATCTGTTCACGTTCCCGAGCCAAGCAAAGGGTCATCATACTTTATGCTTGAGTTCTCTATCCCCGCGCCACCGAAACTATTCCAGATACACAATGTTATCTCACCCTGGCATTAACTTGATAATGCGGTCACCTCCAATTGTATATGCCACCTGCGCACATCCACATAAACACGGATAAGGTGGCATCACTTTTTCAGTAGTTTTTTTTGTCGCGGGCAATATTAATCCGGGCTTACACATACAACGGTAAAAAAAAGGTCAGAAAAAATAAATAGATTACTGCTTCATTTTTTGGGGCACTGCAGAAATCGTAAATGGTATGTGAGTTTTTTTTATTAAATGGCCGCGTCCAAGGCAAATCTGATGTTTGCACAAGATAAGGGAGCTTTCTCGGTAAATGTCAGAGCATCAAGGATGCATCTCACATAGTCATTCTCAAACACCCTCCGTATCAACAAGGATCATGGACAGTAAAAAAAAGGTCACTACACTTTTTAGCTGCAGATGTAATTGATGCTGGGGAGATGAAGGAAAACAAGAAGGAAGGGTTCTAATATCTTGAAAAACTTGTAATGTGTCATGCCAAAAAGTGCTTCTCCGGGATTAAGGAAAAAGTTAAAAAGTTAACTCCTGTACACTTACAACAACTCTTGATTCGACAAGAGGAATGAGTCAAGTCGAAAGTCAACAGTGAAATGACTTATTATAAGTTTTGACCAGTTGAAAGAAATTTTGATTGTCACTCAATCAAAAGCCTTGCCTAAAAATACCAGTTATTGTCAGTTCTCTAGTCTTATATGATGCTGCATTATAAAAGTACATAAACTATCATTTATATAACACCACGGATGATTATTCTCGTAAAGCCCTGAAATGTATTGCATTATGCACTTTATTTTGTTTGTTGGCAAGTGCGGCACTCAAAAAGTTTGGTCGTTTTTTAGAGATTCCGACTTGTGCATAATCTACGTTTTCGCTTGACAGGAAGGTTTTTAAAAGTGAAAAGTTGCTTCTTTGTCCGGATTCATTGCCACCTTGGACGTTCTACAAATGTGATTTTCACAATGGTCGAATAATACCTATAGAGAGAAGAATGTGTGTACATAATATGATGATGATAAACACGCCTCAAAATAAATGCTTGTTTGATGAAATTGTGCATTAATTATGTTACATATTTTTATAACGAGTTTCATTATTACAACCACGAAGATCACTCTCCGGTAATTCACACAAACAAAAAATTTGTTCCTGCCGTTGTGGTGTGTGCTACGATGCGGTATTTCTCTTTTGGCTTTCAGGAGAAAAAATGGAGAAGTGAAGGGATTTCACGTTTCGCCGTTTTATTTTTATTATCAGGTTAGATACATGGTTTACCAAACCAGATGCATATTATTTTTTTCTCTCTTTTCGGTTTCACTCGACAAGCTCAGTTTTTTGTGTAGGAGTAACATGTTATACAAGAAGGGAAGAAGAATGCAATATTGCTATATATATTGTATTTTGTTAGAATAAAGAAGCATTTAATATGAAAGGTATTCTCAGTACCCAACATCGACACAGATATCGCAGGAATCACGTAAGTACACAGGACGCATGTGGAATATTACTAAAAAATGATAATATCAAAATCTTGCCAAAACCAGTGTTATGATTATGATTATTGCCATCACGCTTATATGATTATGACGTTTTTGCATATAACTACCTACCATTATATATTATGTATTCATATCTATACACATATATATATGCAAACTTTATGGCCAAATTGTTATGACAGACGCTTCTTTTTCATCCACATTCATAACATAATACCTTATACATACCACCATCATCATCTTGTCGTGAAAAAGCCACTTTTGCGGCTCTATAAAAGATTGAGCATAGCCAGTTTCCCCGTATATGAATGGACAAGGTAACAACGTGCCATTGTGTGGCGAGAAGGAAATCGTAAAAACTTCACTTTTACCTTTTTATATGTCGCCAGAAACACAGAATTAATACGGTCTCCTTTTTTTCTCGTAGTTATGTGGGTAGGTAGGTAGGTATTCTGTGTACTTGTTTGTGGACATTAATTCCTTTACTGCTTGCATAACTTTAATATATTTTCTTGTTTAATGGGGAAATGTTGCCCTTCGGTCACTCCTGAATTGGTCTGGGCCGTCGCCATCCATAATACTTCGTGAAGGAGTCATTTTGTCATTTGCATATATTTTTCTGCGAATATGTTACTATCATACAATTTTTTTAACGTATCCCTACATATTTTTTGTTTACTATTCTCTGCTTTTGGCAATAATTATTTCATATGGTTCGACCCTCGCATTGGTCGGAGTAGGTTTGTGGGATTATAAAAAATGGTATTTGTGGAGCGTCGTGGTTTCTGTCTTATACTTTTTTTGTAGAGCGTGGTCGTTGGATTCGCCGCGAAGAAAGGTTAAATCGATTCCATTTTTATTATTATTACATGTAGATATCTGGCTTGCTGAAAGCTCCGATGAGTGTAATGTGGACCCTCATCGTCACCATAAAAATGATTCGCAACAGTTACCAATATTGCTCGTCCCCGTAACACAGACCCACAGAGAATTCAGTAGATATCAACCACATTCTGGTTGTGCTCCATTCCGTTTTTATATGTTGACGGAAGCCCAACTTTTATTTTGGTGGGGTTATACATTGTTAATGGTCCTATTACCGGGAAAGTTTGTCTAAGCTTCGTTTACTGCATTTTGCTGTGGAGGAGCCTGGAGGAGAAAATGTTGATGTAATCACGGAGTTATCATCGTCGTTCATACACGAAAAATGAACATAAAAAGAGGTGCACTGGATTTAAAAGTATAGCGGTAAGAAATATAGACACAAAATGTACAATAATATGTACTTATGAATATAAATAAAAACATTCAAAAGGACGAAGTTATAGATACACAATATTCTAATTTCCCTTTCATTCATTCAAGCTTCACGGGGAATTTCTAGGAGCGCTTGGCATGTGTCTAAGTGATAGTTGTGCGAAACAACCGTCATATCGTCCTCTTCCTGACACACATGGAGTGCTCCCAGCCCCAGCACCACCACCGCGGAAAAAAACGTTATTCATTATTGAACAACAGTGGCATTTACATGGGTAGGTGGTGGTTCAGCACGGTTTTTCCATGACCATTGCATTGCATAGTCACGGTGGTCCCCTGGTCCTCTTTTATGTGTTCCCTCTGTCCTTCTTGCATATTTTCAACCTCATTAAATCCTATACAAGTTTACTGCTCCATGGTGGTTTGTTCCTAATAACGGCGGGAGTTATCCATCTGCTGGTATGTAAGCCGTTTATTTTGGACAAGAAATGCATACTATGCTATTAAAAACAGTTCCATGTATGCAACTTTCTTGTACATAAAGAATGATTGGACGATTCTATGAAAGCAGCACTTCGTCTACCTCTTCCGTGAAAAGTCACTTTTTTCTTCAAAACTAAAAATCGGATAAATTTGTTGGAGTGTATTGAATTTTCACACACATGACTTAAAAACCGCATCGGAGGGGGCACACACTCCTTTTCATGGTCGGTCTCACTCTTCCGCCACTCGTCATTATACCAGAATACAATATGTGAGCATCATTGCTCATTCAAAATTATTGACCACTGATTACTACCCCATGAAAATGAGAATGTCTATGTTATTATTAAAAAATACACTCCGTCATGAAACTGAAAAATCAAATGATAATAATAAATATGTAGGATAAGCAGATCGCTCATGTTCCGCATGGATGATAAAATGTGAATTTACACTTCGAAATTCACTTTAGAATTATTCTAAAGTGCGTCCCTGTGTAAGAAGGATTACGTCATATAGTTGGATCTCAAACAGAGAAGAATTGAAGACAATTAAGTTCCGGACTTGGTATATGTCCAATTTCCTGTTTTGACCCTGCCTACCTTTAATATTTAAACACTTGAAATCAGTGAGCAAGATAGACACGCCACACACGTGAGAATGAAATTTTCATTAAAAATCCAAAAATTTCCTGACATTTTCTCCAGCTGAGAGAACCATGCAGGCTCATAACATTAATGGCACAAGAAGAATAAATATTATAGAAGCAACCATAAACTCTGTGCTTTTGGCGACCCGGAAAACCACCTTGCCCACTTCACCAACTTGTCATTTCCAGTCGTTCGTGCAGTTATGATGTGAAGGGAAACCAGCTTAGGGATTAGCATTACACTGGAACACGTGCAATATCGGCTATTGCGCTAAACATAAAGCAGCATTATCATGGAATATATTTTATAAAATTACAAGAAGCCACACACGATGTGCTGACCACTTCATGGAATAGACATCATGTGGTCATATAATCATATTTAAAATAATAAGTGAAGTGCAGATTTTTAACAAGTTTCCGAATGGTGGAATCCTCCAAAAAATGTTATTATGTAATATAATCAGTGAATCACTATTTTGAGAAAGAATAATGTTGGTGATGCGTGACCAAATTAGTTAGTCAGAGAGAGAAAGAGAAAAAATGTAAGCCAGAAACGCGCACATAATACACCTCATGAATGAGATTGCAACAACACACACGGTGAATCCAGCAAATGAGGAAAAAATCAGCATGGTATACTTGCATCTTTTTCATTCAGACATGCTCACAAAGGGGAAAAAAGTGGAATACAAAAAGTTATTCACCCGTCTATAGTCCAGTATTGTTCAAGTGAACACGACCAAAATGATCGCGTATAGTCAGGTGGGTATATAGGTATCTCTTTAACAGGAACTGGCAATCTCGTGGAAGCATGAAATAAAGACGAGGGCAAAAAATTGATATTCGACAATCAAAACGAACATCATCTCATAAATATAAATCCGATCCTCAACTTTTCTGCACTTTTGCCCGGAGAGATAACAAAGCTCGTCTTCACCACGGACATGATGGAAAGGAAATAAGACGAGAAGGAATTGTTTGTTTTGTATGCAGCTTGTTATTTGGTGCATGACGGTACATGTCTCTCTCTCTCTTCTCTTCTGCTCTTTCTTGCTCTCTGTGTATCTCAACTTGTTTCTTGCGTCAGGCATCACTTCTCCAATATTGACTTGGTGCATGCAACCATATTACACGTACACCACTTCTGTGCCTACGCTCCAAACCAGAAACTCTTATTGTGTGCGTACACCTCGGATGAAGTTTCTTTTATTTTTGTTGAATAATGTCGAAAACAGAAAAGATGGAAACCTTCTCCTTCACAATATAATTCATACTTTGATTATTATTATTGTTGTGGCATAATATTACAAAAAACAACAATAACAAACTTGTATAAAAATGGAAACACGTCCGACAAGAAAGACAGAAAACGATTCTTTTGTGAATCCTTCATAATAACAACAAGAATATAAAAATTTGTGTCGGCAAACGGGTCATATAAAACATGGAGAAAAAATATGTATTATTTTTCTAGCGGTTTTGTACACTTCATGACGACAAAGGCGAAGAGGAAAGAGAAATAAAAAATAGACAAGTATGAAAAAAAATATATGAACATCATCTTGGTGAAACATGACATGACAATATCCAGCCAGCAAGCATTACACTATAAACATTTTATATAAAAATATTTGATGTTTGTATAAAATAATATAAATAATTCTGCACAATTTTTTTCTTCATACCATATCCCACAAGAAAGATGCTTCCTGTTGCATGATTGGAGGATGACGAGTCCCGTCGTTCTCTTAAATATAAATAAAATGTGTACAAAAGATGGTATACCGTGGAGCGTGTTATTTTATGTAAAAACCAATAGTTAACCCGTTCTTGTGTAAAACATTTATTTTTCTGCTGGAAGTAGCACATAAAACAAGCATGTAAGAAACGTTTTTTGTGGAGAAAATGTATAAGGTTTATGTATAAACCATTTTGCTGGTTTTCAAGTTTGCATGAAAACTCGTAAGACCACTTGAAGCAACTAATCACATCATGTTTTCACTATAAATTTTTCGAGTACCGTCATTGTCTTCATGTCGAGGGATATATGGCAAAAAAGTGAAACTTGTATGAAACGTTCTTTTTCTCTGCTTGTGTGATCATTATCTATGTATCATGGAGTAACTCATCATCATCATCATCTTGACTCCGGTTGACCCCATATTTTCAAAATCCAAGCACAGCAAGAACCAACGCTTTTTTTAAGGAAAAAACGTACCCTCTCGTGTATCATCGCTATAGCTCACTGACGTGAATTGATCCAGCAACTATGTTTCGTGGTTTATGAAAAATGCGATACTTATATGGATGAGCGGAACCACTAAAGTTTATATCATCCCGGATGGTTCAGGATTTCACATGGTATTTTTTATATAAGAAAAATCAGTCACTTGTATATTTTGTCCGTATTGCATTATTTATTTATCCGTTGTAGCACATGAGTTTTTCTCGATCTTGTCTGGAAAATAAAGTTCGTCGCCAGTGAGTGCACAGAGGCATAATAATCCTGAAGATATTTTCCCCTCATGTTTGCTTCATATCTTTACGATTACAATCTGGAAGAACATCATCACATCACCTTCTTCTTCTCTCGTGGCACTGATTTTTTTAACTCAATCTGAAGAAATCTTAAATTAATCAGTTGTATATAGTATATATATATATATATATATATACGCACATGATGCTTCTTGGGAATGGGTGACTATTAGAACACTTGCGTGGTTACGTGTGAGTAGTATCGTCATTCCTTCAGGTTTTTAATACGATTTTCCGGTTGTAAAAGATACTTCCATTGATGCATGCGAAAGTACACGGGCAACAAAAAATAACGAATTGCCATGCTTCATTGAGGATGATCCGACTAACCAACAGAATAAACTTATGATTTACCACGAGATAAAAAATAAAATGATACACTTTCATCAGGTCTCAGTAAGGCATTATCGGATGACTCCACCTTATACATTACATTACGCACAAACGAGCAGAAGGAATAATACACCGTATCGTTTCCATTTCATTTCTCTAATCCATACCAGTTTCCTTCGTTTCCTTTTACAAAAAAGCCAGACAAAGAACACAATGCAGCGTGGCTATAAATATGCATCATGCTAAGTTCCATATTATGCTTTCATCAACTACAATGCACCATCATGCTCGGTGAAGTGTAATATCTATCTGTGATCGGAAGAATGAATAGTTTTTTTTTCAAAGTACAAGTTTTGGTAGCATAATATAAATCATGCATAGGATTGTTTTCCCGGTATCAATTTCCTCTTGTTGACAGTTTAAATGGCACACTTTCGGTCAATCCCTATCCCCATGCAAAAATTTTATTGCGCTTCCAATTTCCTAATAATAGAAACTTTTCCGGTATTCAAGCGTCATATTGTTCCATTAATTATGAATAAGTCACTTTAAGGTTGATTGGTTGCCGCGTTTATGAAATATTGTAAAGCTCCAATACAAACTGTGATGACTTTATCAAGGACAAAATTGTGTAGGCCTAATTGACCGCAAGTAAGAGTGACATTGGAACGTGCACATAGAACAGGAAAGCTGTTCCATTCGTAATGTATGAGATGGAAGAAAAGGGATTAAAGTCTCTGATTGTGATGGCAGTTTTCCTCCCAAAAAATACAACACATATCATGCAACTTTCAAGCGTTGTAGTTTACCTTTTATCCTGGAAAAAAATTAGGAGGCAGTCAGTGAGCATCAACTTCTCTTGTAGCAGGAACTAGACACAACACCATGCAACATTCAGTGCCGGGAAAAATATAGTTCGGCTTAGCTGTGCAGTAATACCCTTGGAGGAAGGAGCAAGAAAACACTTGAAAATCCTTGTATCGGGTTTCACCAGACAAAACCGCTCCCCATTTGTTCGAAGTATTAAATGGAACGACAACGCACGGAATGCATGTCACTGTTTCTGTGAAAATGTTATTTTTTCTATATAATAATAGATGCGGGACGTAAGCTTTTTCTTTCTGCAACCCACAATGTCATATCATGTCTCTCATTTCATCATCCTTATCTTTCATACGGTACGCGTCATATATGTACATATACCTATAATGGTTTAAGTAAGTTGGAAATAGCCCTTTGAAGTCCACACGTCGGAGAAAGAAACGAGAAAAATTGGAATTGGACTAAACTCCTTGTTACGCTGGTCTCAATAAATTATAAGAAAAAAAGGATACGACACACACGAGCATAATCACCATTATCGTTGTCATCATCATTTCGCCAGACTTATCTAACAAGTGCATATATCCTTACAACCTAACTTGCCAGCAGACAGACACGCTATAGCAAGGAAACCGAAATAAAAATTGCTTGTTTGAAAATCGTGTTTACTTTTTGTAAAGAAACATTCTTATATTGAGGGAACTTGCGTGAAAGAAGTAACTATTTTGTGTGGTTTCGTTATGATCCTGTCATTTCATTTAGTCGTCAGTCTAGGCAGTCCGTCAGCGACTCACTAGTCACTACAATTTTTTTCACAGCCAGGGAGGGTTTTTACATCATTATTAACATCTACTCCACATGCATCATCGCAGTCATCATCATCACAAGCGATATGCGTGCATTTGTTGATGATGACTCTGGGAGAAAATGACGACGTGTATAAAGCGACCAGAGAAAAATAACTGGAGCGAGTTTTTTTTTCATGTCAGAGTTGTCGTCGACGTTCTCATCATCATCAGCTGAGTTGGGAATCTTTGCTTGGTATCAAACTATCAACCATCATCAGCCTCCTGTCGTCATCCCATCAACACCATCCCAACTCAGAAAAAAGCACAGCAAGCAACTCCGATGCGAACGTTATTAGTGCATCCCCTAATTTTGTTCTTGTGATACCTAATAATCTCTTTATACATATTTTCACTAAGAAATAGTAAAATATTTTACGGAGCTCGCAGTGGAAAATGCACTTTTAGTAAGTTTGAAGACCGAAGAAAAGAACTGACTTGGACTAAAAGCTAGTCTACATAAACTAAAAGCTTAAATGTAATCACATCCAAAAAACTGGTTTAATGTACATGGTCCATATCATTGGTTATTGTGTTCAATCATGATAACATTATGTACCTCAAAAAACACAAAAAAAACTTTTAAAAACGATTCTATAATTTGTGAATAGGTACGGCATACTAGACTCATTTTCATTTTGTAACAGGAGCAAAAAATATGACTTGCATTAAATTAAGTTGAGATGCTTGCCTTTATGAGTCACTCATTGTCCGATGTATCTTTACAAACTACTGTAATGTTGTCGATGATTACATGATAGCATCATGTGTTTGTGGAGACTGACAATTTTGTACTTTTTTATTTTCACGGTAATGTGTACATTAGCGTTTTTGGCTGCTTTTTGTGTATACTCGTCTCAATTTAAAAGATGAAAGCGTTTTAGTTTTCACCATTTGGGATTGAGAAGCCCAATGAAGGGGGAATTACCGCGTGAAAGTGTTTTTCTCTTTGTCGCGTGCCTTTTTTTACTCCAGCTCCATTTTATTAGATTATCGTGGTGGAAAGTGGAGAAGCCAGGAAAAAAGGAGATAGTGAATTGACTAGTAGCAAATAAGTGTGAAATGCCTTAAAGTTGTCCATGTTGTGATCATGAATGAATGCAAGATTATACGCGACTGCCGCAAAATGAAATCCACATATATGATGATGATATGCTGTATAAACAGAACATTTTCGGATACACCGTATACGAAACGTGTTAGCACGTTTTTTCCTTTACGGAAAAGACTCAACTTCGTTCTGAATTGAAGCGCAGAGGGAAAACAGCCAGCAGCCAAGGAGGAGTCTTTTGAGGAGCTTTGGTGATGCGTGAGATGTGATGTGAATATGAATAGATGGTCTGGCAAGTGGTGATAATGCGAAAGATACAATAAGGTACACAACACACATTCCCATTGACAAGGGTAGTATTCACAAGTGAGAAGTAACTCCGTTTACTCCATTTACTATTTATCTGTCTCATCCTATACATTTTTTGCTTAGTTGGGCCAGAAACAGGCTTATGGTTTTATGCGTATTCTCATATAAGCACATGCTTGCTCAGTCACGTAAGAACTTTTGGCTACGCACAACTGTGATGAATAGAAGTAGGTATCTTCAGAAGATTTTTTTGTATATCGCATGACAATATGAAGAAGAGTGTTGAATGGGTTAAAAAATTACAAGAGGGAACCCTCATCATCATCAAGGGACATGACCATTTTCCTTTGGACAGGGCTGAGACAATAGTGACGTGATGACGACCAGAGTCAAGTGTATTGACGAGAACGGTGCTGACTAAGAGAGTCTTTATTGTATGTGCCATCCTCATCATCCTCACTGTCACCATTCAATGCAATAATAAACACGTAGCAGAAGTGTGAGATACCAGAATACTGTCGACAAGGACCAGTGTTTTTTGTCTCTCCAAAAAAATATTTCTTTCTACGGGCAGCACATAAGTAAACATTTTCAGGAGAAAATTGTCAACCTCCTTTTGTCAATTTTTTTTTTACATCAACCAGAAAAACCGTGTGTATTGTATTACTGGAGGACGCAAGTGGGAGAAAAGGAAGGAAACGTCTTAGCGCTTAAGCCTATATACTTTATAAATTTCATTAATATGATGAGGTGTTGATTCTTGCTCTCCTGCCATCTAAAAATATGTTCCTGGATTCATTCTTTTTTCATGCCATTAGCAAAAAAGGAGAGATTGTGTGGAAATGAAAAGGAAGCTTTCTCTGTTTCTTGTTCCCTTCATTTATTCGTTCCTTTTTGAGTATTTTTTCTTATTCAACCCTTTTATATTCACCATCTTCCTTTGCTTTTCTATTATGCTCATGATGTACTTTTAGTTGAGCGAGTCCCGTGGGACGCAGCGTTGGTTGATGGGAAGAAGAATGAACGTGGTAATATGCGGAAATGGGGCGGGCTTTGCAGAAGTGTACATGGAGAGATCTGTGCACTGTCACAGTTACAACACAATATCTTTATTTTCCAAAACAGAAGAGTGCAGGAATGAAAAGGTTAAAACGGACAAAATGAAAGTTTCTCACTTGTTCCCGGAATGTTGCTCCATTCTCTCTCTACACACATTATGAAAACAGCAGTATGGGGAACCGTGAAAATGTAAAAGCCAAAAAGCTTACATTTAAAAAAAAACTCGGGGCGATGTAACATGAAGAGAAAAGAGGACGCCGTTGCAGGCCATCTTATTATTATTCATTTGCTTATTTTTAGCCTTTTAACTTTTCCACTTTGTTGATTGTGGTGTGATGAATAATGTGCTTATCTAAAATATTATGGTGCCTATATTCATTCACTTGAAAATCCTGCCCGGAGAGTGGGCAATACCTTGTACAACGGAGACCCAACTCGTTTCCTCGAACTTTTTGAGATAGGGGCGGATTAGTTAATTAAAATCTTTCACAAAGGAGCATCATAAAAAGCCTGCACGCAACTAAACTTCAGACTGTTGCGATGTCTGTTTCAGAACACTGCAACACTTCCAACCAACCCACGAAGCAAGACCAGACAAACTAAACATGTATCTCTTTATTTACTCACCTTCACACCACCTTAGTCCTCATAGACCTGCTTATTGACTCTAAATTTCGGTATTTTGCAATTTTATTCATTTTTCATAAAAGTGGCTCAATGCAATGCTCTCATACCCGCCGCGACCAAACTCAAAAACAAAATTAATTTATACGCACTTGTGAAAATAGCTTCAGCTTGTTCTACTATGTGGTTGCATATAGGGTGAGTTATTACTCACGGAGAGCCCTTGATGTGGTGTCATAATAATATGAAATGTTGACATGAAGGAAACTACAAACAAAGCTACTTCGTTTAATTCAACTTCTTTCGTTACATTTTTTTACATTTTTTTCACTGTTAATATGTCTACAGTTTGAGAATATTTTTTTTTTTCGTTTATGAACCACGACTAAAATAAATCGACTCTGACTGTTTGTTATTGTAAGTTGAGTTGATTGAAACAAGTTGTGCATACAAGCAACTTGTGACATTTTATTTCGGGAATATATTAGGGAAAAAACTGGCAGTACGATATTGATACTTGTTGTCATATAACAACGTTAGATTCGTCACAAAAACATGGTTCCTAAACTAAACATCACTTGGATTTTTTCAGTAGCAGGGAAAGATATCACCATCATCGACGTCATGATCGGTGCAAAAAAAGGAAAACGAAATAAGGAAGTTTTTCTCAAGTTAGATTCATCCGGGAGATATACATCTCCAGTTGTGTGTAACAGTTTCTTTAAATTCACTTTCGTTTCGCTCGCAAGTTGGCAATATGATGTCAGCAAGCATGAAGACAACTTCTCCAAAAAAGTCAACATCAAATGTTATGTTCACTATTACATTTTGAGCTTGCAAACTTGTTCATTTTCGTTTACACAAGCTCTTACGCAGTGAGAGCATATAGTGGGGAGATGTGTATCTACAAACTTCATGTTCCGTGGTCGATGATGCCCTATCGCTGTTAATTTTGGGTGACTTACTCTTGGTCTCCGGGTTTTTCTTGATGGTGGTCGTAGATCTCTACGCAAAAAAGTTGTGCACACGTTAAATCAAAATCAGTGAAAACCACTGACTAGAAAGAAACGAAATTTTCTTCAGAGTTTGGTGGTTACACTCTCAAAAGATGGAAAGAGACTTTTGAGAGAAGAAAAAAAAACCAGGAGCAGCGACTCGATCCAATAACGTGATTCCTTCAACCAACAAATAAAAAAATGCTTGTTTCGTATCGTATAAATAACTTGGGATACGCGCGTGTACTTCCACTCCATAATAGTTTCACAAAGGAAAATGGAGCTCCCAAGTGAAATGTATATTTATACACAACCTAAAAATGCTTCTAGTCGGAACAGAATCCCTTCTCTGTGGTATATTACCTACCAGCAGCTTAGGTAAAGATCCTGTCATGATATTATATCCACTTTCTATTTTCTGAAAATGTACGAGGGCAGCTGGTTTGCAAAACCTTCAAAACCATCGACCACTTTGCAACTCTGATTGAACCAACTTTACTTATACTCACTTCATTCTGTCATGTTAGAATATTTTATTTAACAGAGTGAAAACTCTTAAAAGAAAGTGGAAAGCAACTGACTACTGACTGAAGGGAAAAAGCTAAAAAGCAACAAGAACCGACATATAAAAAGTTTTTTTTTCTCATACTTTCGTCTAAGATAACCTTATTATTACAGCACCAGTCAGTCAAAAAAGGAGCAGAAATGTTTCCTGGAAAAAAGTACCTAGGTTGTGTCAGCTTGTGTGCAAGGATGAGAATCGGCGACATGACAAGTCATCAAAAAAAGCCAGTCAACAAGCCACAAACAACCTCGTTACTTTCATTCTGCTTTGCTCTCGACCACACACTGAATTTTTAAAATGAATCAAGATAAGATTGAATTTGAGACAGAGAGGCGCAGAATGTAACGTAGTTAAAGCATTTGTGTTACGAATTACCACACAAGAGCATCCTTAATCGGTTCTTTGCCAAAAAAAATCAGGCCCTTTTTGGCAGATAGCTATGTGGAGCTAGTAGATCATCACATTTCATAGAATTGTCCTTTTGGAAATCGGAGTTTATTGAACTCCACATGAAGATCGTCAAGAGAAGGGTCCATAATATGTTGTACACTCACGGAAACTCACTTCATTCTGTCATGTTAGAATATTTTATTTAACAGAGTGAAAACTCTTAAAAGAAAGTGGAAAGCAACTGACTACTGACTGAAGGGAAAAAGCTAAAAAGCAACAAGAAAGTCCTTTTGGAAATCGGAGTTTATTGAACTCCACATGAAGATCGTCAAGAGAAGGGTCCATAATATGTTGTACACTCACGGAAGGCATATGTACAGCATGCTTTCGTTCAAAGATTTCGGTCTTCTGCTTTCTTCGAATCAAACTCATTCAGTTCGCTTCCTCACAAAACTTAATTTCTCTCTTTGTTCACCAACAAAAATTGCAAAGCTTCTCTGGAAAAAGGTTTTCTCATTTGTGAAAAGCAAAGAGACTTTTTGACGGAGAAGTGTAAAATGAATGACGAAATGAGTGAGGAAAAGTTGTTTTTGTAAACTTATCTGCCATCCACTTCTTATTACTCGCTCTGATGTACTTGAAAGTCCCCTTTTACGATTATGATTATTGCACATTATGCAACAAAGTAGAAGACGGACGATCATAAAACTACAACTTCTGATTATGGACCTACCGTTTTACTTTTTTCCTCCAATAGTATATGCGTATATTCAACATGGAAACCCATTCTTTTGACTTGAAAAAAACATGAACATTCCAGATAGTTTAGTTTAAATACAAAATGCCAAAAGGAAATGGATCCAAAGAACCAGCAAGAAAATATATTCATCTTGTGTTCCTTTCTTTTCTTGCACATAATCATAACATCTTTTCTGCTCTTCCTTGTGCAAACGAAAGAGGAAACCGAATCGAAGAATTATTTTACTTTTATTATTACAACTACATTCAACTATGCAACTTTTTCATGCGACAACCATGCTTCAGCTCCAGTCACGTTGCTTTTTTTACACAACAAAAAAAACCGTCATCGTAATAATAATAATAATGTTAAAAAAGTGGAATAAACGAAAAGTGGAAAAGTATAACGTAAACATATATACGGTGGTATTTCTACTATAGAACAGCTTTTTGAATGAAAAAAGAACGAGGCCGTTACAAGAAGTAAATTGGTATTACTACTATACTGCTACACGCAGTATGCTCGAAACGAATTGAAGCGGATGGTGTGTGGTAAAGAAGAGGAACGGATGTGAAAATTCGTCTAGATTTGAATGGAAATTGCAGGCGAGATTAGGAACTTTCTGCGAGTGGATTCCTCCTTTTCTCTTTTCTCGAGGAAAAGCTGACTTCAAAGAAATGAATGTTTTGAAAGGCTGTAAATACTTTACGTGAAGCCAGCATGTACTTATTTGTATCTACATAAAAATTCAAAAATATCTACCTACATTCCTTTAAAAGCTTATTATACTGCTTCAGTTGCCGAAATTACTTGGATTTGCACACAGAAGACACATATTATCTTCACAACAAATGCTACTGTACAGCACTTAAGCTTTCAGTTTATTGCCACTTGCGCTTTCAACACAAAAAAATCAAGTATGAAAAGGGAAATTGCTAATTCTATGTGTACATTGTACCTAGCAATGTTTAGTTTCTACTGGGTTTGGTGCGGAATACTTATTATTATGACAAGTACTTACTACAATTGCAAAAACACCTACGCCGAAGTTACTAGACCGTTTATTGGATTTCTGGGTACGAAAACATTTCCTCTGAAGTTTGATGTTTTCTCAGGTTTTCTTCACAGTGCGTAAGGTGTTACAGGAAAAATCGCGAAGGTTCCCTTTTTTTGTAAAAAATTGGCGAAAACGACACAGCTCACGGGAGTTCCAAAGAGAGGTTGTGTTAGGAATTCTTCTCCCAAAACTGAATTAAACATGCGTAGTACATGTGTACTGTAATGTCGTATGTGCCCCAGTAAATTTCTGACGATAATCGTATTATTTTACAGAATGATTTTTTGAAAAAAAAAAACATAGAATGTAAATACTGGAGAAAGCCCTGAGGTAGGAGAAGCCTGATTGCAGTCAGGCAAGAGAGCTTGTACTTTTTTCGGGGTTTCATGTATTTCGTAACGATGATATGATGATGATGATATGATCCCAGTGAAGCTGTTCTGGTTCAGAACACTTTGCAAATAAATGAGCAAGTTTAGCTGTTGGCCTTTCCGAAATTTTTTGTGAATGCTCCTGGACGAGAAGTCTGGTAGAAAGAACAGTCTTTTTAAAATGCTCAACCTCTGTGTATAGAGAGATGGAACAAGGAAGTTAGATATTTTAAAGAAAAAAGTTGCCGGGCGCACATGTATGTTTCTCCAGTCCTTGTTAACCGTTTTTCTAGTTAGATAATCTGAGCTCACGCTTGTTCATCAACTACACTATTTTGATTGAAAGTAAGTTCCTTTTGCGAAAAAGTGAGCTGTAGCGTTGAATAGAGAAAAATTTAAAGCGGACCCGAATAAACTTCTTTCTTAAGATATTTCTGGAAGTAAAAAAGGTTTATTAGATTTGCAGATATTCATGTTAAATGATCTCCACGCGTAAAAAGGAAAGGAATACGAAAAAGGGGAAGAGCAGTCAAAGAACTCGTTTGAAGACGAAATATAACACTTCCTTCTTCCACACTGTTCCCCGTTTACAATTCTCTTTTATTACACTCCGCTTTATGCGTATCTACACTCTCATTATTATTATTACGCACAATAATAAACATACATTACATAAATATGTTTTTTTACTTTCAATAGTTTCCACTTTGGACACACACATGCAAACAGAATTTTTGTTTGAGAGTGAGCAAAAGAGTTGTTTCTTCTTTTTCACTCACATCAGCATTTTAAATGGTAGCAAACAACTCGCATAATCACCTCTACTTAAAAACATTACTCATCAAAATTCATGACTCTTCCTTTTTCCTCTTTGCGCTCCTCTCTTCGCTTTTATTCATGGATTGAATTCATACGTTGTTGCAATACTACAACTGCCGGACAAAGTTTTCTTTAAAAATACTCCACTTTTCTTAGGATATGTGTTTGAAAACACCTGGATGGACTACTCATATATAGCCTTCTTGATTATTATGAGCATCAACGTGCTCTAGCATAATTTTACCGTTTTCACTTCCAAAAATTATTCGTTAGTGTTTGCTCGCTCGTTTCTCAGAAAGATTCATGCCTACGCACTCAAAGTATGCTTTTGAGAGATGATCACTGTTACTAAGAGCCTTCTTTTCCTTGTCTTGAATATGTAAAATCTTCGTTGAAAGGAGCTGATACAACACATGCTATTATGATGAATCAGTCAGGGCTGACTCTAATTTTTTTTTCAAGAGAAGTGATAAGACTTATGAATATGAATGTTGCGAACTAATGTAAATTAAAATAAAACACATCCGTCTTGAGAGGAAACAACTCAGAGCCAGGCATGATGGTAAAACGTGAACGCAAAAAACGTGGAAGAAAGAAGGGCAATGGGCTATGAACTTCCACACATATGCCATATTGGAGGCAGTAAGCCACGAAAAAGGTTAATGGAACTTGGCTGGTTAACTTACACGCGTACATTTTTTAGTAGAAGAACAGGTCTCGCACTCTGCGTCATAAAAATAAATACTTCTTCTTGGTGTTGCTCTAATAACGCTCTTCGTACTCACACAAAAAATAGATACAGGAACAAGTGAAAAATCTGAGGCTCTGTTAGGGGTAAAATATCTTCGTGATCTGTAATAATAATAATTTTGCTCGTTCTCTGGAGAACCAAAATTGCCCTGGTTGGATGCTCAAAAGAATCCATGTTTGTAATGCATATTACTTTTTTCAGAAAATTATATGGTGATATCATGATAATAACTGGAAAACATTGTTTCGGTAAGCCATTCAACTGTAAACATTACCCAGTGGCATAGAGCAAAAAAAATGTTCCATTATTGCATTTCCAGTGTAGAAAAACTTAGATACACAACACAATTTGCTGCTCTCAATTAGCATTAAAAATTAGAATTTATGCGTTGGAGCCGCTCCCGTTCCTTCTTGTTACTTCTGGTGCATTTCCTCAGAAAACCACTACGCACAAGGGATTGTTTCGTTTTCGAGGAAACTATATATATAACGCAGTTTGTTTACTATCTTGTCTTCCTTCACATTGGCGAATCCTCTACGAACGAAACATGCTGTTTTATTCGTCATCACAGTAATGATTATAGGAAGTCGGAACACCAAAAAATGTAGATACCTCTAGCTAGTAGTGCACACACACATCTTTCCGGAATGTGTACCAGTCTGTCTTCTTTTTTTTCTCTTCTTCAGAATAAAGCGAAACTTTTTATTCTGGTTCTAACTGCTCCAGGCTGTTGGCAACAATCCACGAAGCCGCCAAACTACTATACTCACACAACAAGGGAACAACCACTTTTCTCCTCAATTCACGAGGTACATTCAATGAAACACAGGCTTGTAATAGTGTCAGTAAGTAAATAACTGCGTAAATATACCCGTAAACTACAAAAAAAAGTTTACTTTTTTCCTGAAAAGTAGCACCATTGAAAATTATATATAGTCACCCTTTTACAGAGAAGGGAAAGTCTTCTCTTGTTGAAATGGCTTT
Organism: Troglopedetes dispersus; assembly: GCA_027744215.1. NCBI lineage: Eukaryota > Metazoa > Arthropoda > Collembola > Entomobryomorpha > Paronellidae > Troglopedetes > Troglopedetes dispersus. The sequence goes on from JAHZNF010002325.1 coordinate 21,216, forward strand.
AGTAGAAAAGAGAAAGTAAACGGAAGTATCGATGATCTACTTATGTAGCTTTACCTAGATACATATACAGCAGGTCGTCATGAACTCAGCGGGCACATTACAATCAGGAAAAGGATGATGATGAAATACTCTTACGACAGTACCAGAACCACTCTCGCAAAGTCAACAAGCTCAAAAAAATAGTGTGCATTATTACTTTTTTAGGTGGAGGATGAGAAGCTGGAGAAAATACATTACGGGATATAGTGACATTTTAAAGTTGGTCGCATGACAGTAGCAGAAGTGCGTCTGGCGTCTAGCAAGTGTACCATTCAGAGAATACATACATTCACAAAAAAAGCGGGCATATACAGGAAGAGCATAGCACGTGGTGGTTTCATATGATAATTTAAAATACCTACCTACTTAATATGGCACTCCAGTTTCCCTATAAAAACTGACTCACATTTTCCCCTGTACATATAAAACTGAAACAAAGTAATGTGTAAGTATGTCACATAATATGTTCGATGTGGGACGTTTCCGAAGTATTTCACCGCTCTCCTTTCTGCCACGAGGCATACATGTGCACCAAAGTAAATGAGAAAAAAGAGTAGCAGTGTGTTTTTAGTGCAGCCAGCTCAACCATTGTGTTATAAGATTATGAAAGCATCCTTCCCAAATTCACACGTACATATATTATATTTTACACACACAAACACATCTCCCAGTTCAAGTTTAATTCTGGTAGTGATGTGGAACATGGAAATGCTTGGAATTTATATTTGAATGGATGAGTGGTAGTATTGTGAAAGTGAGATGTTTAAAACACACAAGTGAAAGATAAACTCATACACATGCACTCAACTTCTATTTTTATTATACTTTTTAATCCAAACAGGATGTCAAGCAGCGTGAGCTTTGTGTCTCTTATTCTGTAATATTACAGATATGTGTGCATGCATACACGTACCTGTAACATTTAATCCTTCTCGTTGTTTTTTCCTACTTAAGCATTAAAGCAGCCCAATTTTACTTCCTTGTCATGAAGTCTTTTCTCCTTTCCACTCACGGTGTCCACGTAATCATAGGAAACAGCAGTGCCGCTTGCTCCACTCTTTTTCACCCACGCAGCCAAGGCGCACGGTAGCCAAACCAAAGAATGTTTTAGCAATGGTTTTGTGTGCTCATGTCGGTGTCCTCCTGTGTCCCTCTTCCGTGCCAGCGTGCCGAGTAGAAAAGGGTTGCTTGAGTGAATTCCAACATTGCTGTACTTATATTTTTTGTTACGAAATAAAGAGGAAAAAGCTTTTATGTTATTATTTATACCTGGACAGGAGCACACAACTTCTCATCATCAGACAAGAGGGAAAAACTCTTCCCAGTTGATATACCTATAAAACGCATATTGTGCTATAGCTCTAACATAATGTAAACGTGGGTTGGACACATCTATAAAAACGAGAGAGAATGAAATGGAATTTTCTCTCCAGAGTCGTCGTAGATTCATGTTTTCTTCTTCGCATTTCACAGGATATGGGACACGGGACACGCAGAGTGTGTGTGAGTGAGTGTGTAACCCTTCCAGGCTATTTTCGCCAGCTATCCACATGTTTCTTGCGTGTAACACCTTTTTTCATTTTCTTCTAACTTATGAAGACATAGGTTATGTACATAAAGTACACACTCCAAGAGATATTTCATGCGGAGTCAAGACAAAAAATTGCGTTACTCCAGGTCTCGCTATGGAACTGTCCCATGATTGCATATTACATTATATCATTTTCGGAGAGGGACTTCCACATAGGTACATTCACTTTTTTTAGTTAGCATCTTTATATTTTCACCATACACAATAATACACATGAGCATGCTAATACTGTGTAGCGAAGGAATACAAGTGACTCTTGTGTCTTCAGTGGTAGGTCGACCTGAAGTCTTTCAATTACTTTTCACTACTCTTGCTCCATATATACAGCTGTTTTGTTACCTTTTTTACACAATATCAAGAGGGGAAGAAGGGAAAATTGCAAACAAGTCTTCCCTTTTTACATTGTTTGGTTTATTCGTTTTGTCATTTCACGTTCCAGTTATTGCCCAATACCCTTATCCCTGCGGAGAGAGATAGAGTGAATGTGGCAATATAATATCAACTGTGTTTTTAACTGTGTGTCGTGTGTGCAAATGTACTTGTCGGGTGTATGCGCTCCTGGTGGCTTGTGCTTATTGGTCTTGAACATTCAATTGTGTCTCACTCCCGCATTCTTTGCTCAAAAACTTTCTCCATATATTCATCTCATGGGTTGTGTGTAGAAAAGAGATGAAAACCGTGGATTGGCTACTCACTGTTGCACTGTTGGAAGGATTGTTTAAACTCTTTTCATTTTTCCCTGGTCATGCTTCCCGTATTACGCTCACTTTAGAGCTGTCGAGATGGAAGTGAAAGAACATAAAAACGAGACCATAAAGCATTCCCCCTCCCTTTATGTTACAATTTTTTACCTTACGCAAAAACTCCGTGAACTGTGTACTTTCTTCTGGCAAAAAATTGGGGTTCCTTTTTTGGACACCACCTTTGCTTCACGACTGTATTACCAAGCGATCACCACCAACCACCACTATCGTCATCATATTAAATTGTCAACAAAGACTTCACTTTTTTGTATGAGACCTGCTTGGACAAAAATAGCACTCACTTGGGTACGCAGTACATAGTGATTACAAAAAAGGAAATGGATATGTAGTTTTTTGGAAAGGAAGTTATCTAAGGGTACAAAAAAGCCTCAGCCATGTGACCATGCTTAACAGCCTATTTTGAGGAACACTTTCCAAAAAGACGAACCTAAAATGGTCAAGAATGGAATGTGGGTTGAGTTGAGTTCATCCATGTCTGCCAAAATTACCCGACAAAATTCACTCGAAACCTGAAGTTCACAGGCTTCTCTCATTACACCGATTCCTATCCTTTTTTCTCTTAAAAAAACTAAACTCAGTGAGTGTGAAGCAAGTTTTCCCTTTCACTTTACATCAAGTCTAAGTCACATTAGCAATAATAGTGTTTCCTAAAAAGTTCTTGTAGACTTTTCCGAAAAAGCCGAAAATATCCTTTGCTTTCCCTTTCTCACGCCTTTCCAAACACATTATACCTCCAGCATTGAACACGCTTTTTGGAGGTATATAGCTTATAGTGCCACGTATCCCAGTGCGTTTCATTGGAACTGGCTGATACGGAGAAAACAATTTTATTTCTTCAGGTCTGAAAGAATATTCAATTTCATGACCGCTATCGAATTCGTGTCCAGATCACCAATTCTTTTCCTTCTTTTACTGGGCATATACGAAAGGTGCGCAATAAATGGTACTCACACAAGAAAGACGAGCATTGTCCGAAATGCTCCTTCATGTGCCCTCACAACCAGGGTTATGCATAATTTTTTGAAACTGCCATTTTAAACATTCATTCGTCCCATTCTGCCTGGCAGCTACACATTTCATTTGTTGTGAAAATAAATGACCATTCGCTCCACACAACCTCGTAGCACACAAGACTTGAACAGAAGAAGTGGCAGAAGAAAATGACTTTCCGCTCCATGACTGAATACGTCCATTATGTTTGGGGCGGGAAACATCATTTTTATCAATCTTAATTTCATACAATCGTAATATGACCGTGCAAGCAGGCCTTTCAAATTCAATTCACTTCGAATTGTTAGGACTTCTATTTTTGGTGTTTTTTTTTCGAGTTTCCTACAGAAATTGATTAATTTAGCTTGGCTTCCTCGCACAATGAATTTCCACTTCAATTACATTTAGCAACTTCATTATTTTTTCTCTCACTTAATTTATACTCCCCTTTTTCTGACGGCAAAACTATAAAATCTTCAGTTATGACGCAAGTTCGATCACTCATGGTGGTGTTTTTTGCGCACATTTGACTGACTACCATAAATTTTTGTAAGGACACAATAATAATTTGAAATCAGCTGCAAAGTTTATAAGCGCACATAGGTAAATACACTTGCAACTATGTCGATAATTACTTTTTATGCTGCCACATGGTAACTTTTTGCCATTGGAACCAAATTAAATTTTTGGCAGAATGCCACCTCTCCTTTTATTGATTTGAGTTGAAGTGAAATCACTTAACGAGGACAGTTTTAATCAAGAATGATATGATGCCGACCAAAAAGCCTTAAGTGTGACATTTTTATGCTGCTAACTGACACATGAAATTGGAAATGAGATAGTTTTGTTTTCAAGTCAAGTAACACCTTTTTTTAATATTTCGAAGAAGCTCATACTTTAATTCACCTGTACTTATCAAAGCAAGTAATCAACCTTCTTTGTATACAAGCTTGACACATAAATAACCAATTGGAAGGCGGACCCGACGGTAACATCAGTTAAATGTCTGGCTCGTATCGCACAGTTTCCAACAATAATACCAGGATAAGTAAGGGGACGGCTGGACACATGTAAAATAAACGTGCACTGAGGGAGTCCTGAGCCTGTCAATGAGCTTCCTTATGGACATCTCCTTTTTCAATGGACCCCGTGTCGTGTGAGCTATCTCAATAATAATAAGTACTGATTGTCGACTTTATAATGGACCCATGTTCATTCATCTGTCGCCTTTAAGTATATGTTCCTGGATAAATATATGCATCTTTATTTGAAATTTTATATATAAAGTCACTGAAAGCACGAGTGTGAAAAACACAATCCTTGTAATGGGTGAGAAATAAAGCGTTCCGAGGAATTGGTGTCCTGTGGAATCTTTTTAGTCAGTTCGACAAAGCTACTAGCCTCATGTGGTGGTCGCTTTTCCTTTCTTTTTATAAGCTTGTCAGATTCGAACCAAAAAGGTACATGGAAAAGTAATATTTTGGAATTCAGGTATGTCTCAAGTTTACTTTTGGCCTTAACTTTACGGGCATAAGTGCTTCCCAGGCAGCGTTTTAGTTTCCTCCAGCATAGCAAGTTCGTTTGAAGAAATGTTCTCTGATCCACTAAAATTTCTGTGAGCAAGCACTGGCCAGGGGTACCAAACACGCACAGATTTGTGTGTGAAACACAGATCGAGTAGGTAACGGATGTTATTTCATTGTCTAGCACACTAACATATTATACGCACTTTTAGCAAGCGCCTAACCAAACGGTGCCAATAAAATATCAACCGGTCGACTGGGTTTATAGCTGGAACAAAGTCAATAATTCAGTCCCAATTCCAATTTCGCTTTCCATTGTAACCCAAACGCAGTCATATATAACCTTAAACAATCTCCATTACTTACATATAAGGACGGCTTCTTCTCCCTTTTCCGGTGAATCATGTATCCAGGAAAAGCTCCTTGGTTGAGCTGGATGTTTTGTGTGCATTATATTTTCTCCGTATCTTCCCATCTTTCGGAAGCTATGTCAAATACATATATAAACTATGCTGCTTTTCAATGCAATCTGAAGTGCACTAATGGAGGTGGAGGAAACGGCAGTAGTGACATATTGACTTCCTTTTCTCTTTTTCAATGGGTTAAGCTGCACAACCTAAAAATGAGCTGGTGTATGGGTATCAGTTACGTGGAGTCACTTTTCACATATTTTTGTTTGAATATGGAGATATATTACAGATTACAGATCGGATTTTTTAGACCCTACAAAAGGCATCGTCCTTAAGGCTTAAGCCATTTCCAGTTCTCCATTCAATGGATTTTTAGACCGGGATTGGAGCCAATTTTGAAAACCCGTGCCATGGGCCATGAACTAATTTTCTTTTGCACAATGTACAGCTGTTCTAAATACAAGATGATAAATGCATATAGAGAGTATTTTTATGACACGATATAGAAAACGGTTATCCCAACCATCCATCATTTGCTTTTATACTCTGTACAAAGATTTTTGAATTGAATTATTTTTTTACAGCTGGCTGCAAATAACAGATAAAGACTCTACATAAAATACATGCATAAAGACAAATTGAAACAAAACTTTAAAGCGGCTTTGATCACTCCAAAAAGAGGAATTTTGCAGAGTCATTAGATCAGCTTTTTTTTCAAAAGACACACCACTACATTCCCAACCCCTTTTGAACTTTAATGACAATTTTTTTTCTCCTTGTGCGCATGCAGACCGACGAAAAAAGGAACATTCAACACGAACCATCATTAACTTAGCTCGGCTCCTTTTAAATAGTAAAGAGAGCAGACTAGACACTTCACCATCCACGAGGTCCCATTACATGAATGATTTTTTTGATGACAAGTTATCTATGAACTGTTACAACGTGATGGGCAGGTCCACACCGCCACATTTACGATTCATATGATGAAATACCTAATCTCCTACTTACCTATTACCATTAAGCACTTGTAATGGGGCATTATGTGAACTTCCTCCGTGTTATGTCGTAACGTGTGTGTGTATTTTTATGCCTGAAACCTCTTTAAACTGAATACACAGCCGGTCATTGAATTTTTTCACAAAAGAAAAAGTCTCTAAAGCGAAGCAAAAAGGATGAAGACAAGGTATTATATATATAACGCTAGATATACCTGAGTATATTTTCTCGTTTGTTCGTCGACTTCGTTTCTATACGCCATTACTTGTGGGTCTTTTCCACTGATGCGTACAATTATCCACGCCTTGTACAAACTCTACATTGTATAATGACGCATCAAAGTCACCTGTCTCAGCTCAAGAAAGAAACATAATAAAACTTTTATTAATGCATGTGATGTGAAAATAATGAATGCCTCCTCGTCCATCCATCCATCCATCCACGGCTTCGCTGAGTAAAAAAAAAGAGTGATGGTGTGGTGGGTAAAATGCATGCATAATAAAATGACAAAATAAAAGCATCTCTTTTTTCGCAAATACAATTTTACCATAAGCACAAGTCGCATTGTAGTAAGAAGTTCGTGGAACAAAAAATACTCGAAAGAAAACAGAAAAGACGATTGACCTCTTTCTAATCTATATTCTCATGTTGGCATTCAGAGGCATCAAGTCGATGTAGAAAAGAGTGATTAAATTTTCCCCTTTTTTATTTATTTGTGTATTGTGTATCCTGGGCCAAAGTTCCCATTTATTTTTCACGATTCTCTCACTTCATCACCACTACATTCCTTTATTATTCTTTTGATAATCAGTAGCCTGCGTTAGGATTATTACTTTGAAATGGAGGCATTTCTTCAAACTAGACTGTATTCCATGCTGCTCTTTTCAATAAATTAGTGGAGTAGAAGAATCAATTCCGCTCATCCTGATTGATTTTATTTTCTGCTTTTCATCTCACACAAAAAACTTTGTTTTATCTTATTAGTCTTTCGCCAACACAGACGTAAGGAAATCTAAAGCCTGAAAAAGCTTTTCTAGATCGAGTGCATACATGAATAAATATATATGCACTTTTTATGCTTGTTGCATAACTATTGCAAGCCGACATTATAAAACGATATATGTACATGTATATACGTATTAATACTTTTTGTGTGTGCAACAGTATTACGCATCATCACTCACCAAAAAGAATTCTCAACATTCATCAAGATCTGTGATGAGCCAGAGAGCGACGTTTTCATCAGCCGGATTATTGATTCTGTCAGACATTCGTGCAAAACATGGAATCTAATAACAAATAAGAGAGGAATCCTTAGTTGAGCATCCTGCGCAAAAATCATTCTTCTGCTTCGCTTTGTGTACTGCAGGAGTGCACGGAGTTCTTCTTGTCTGACTGACGTGAAAAACTTTTGACAGTTTTCTATGGATTTATCATGTTGAATTTCATGAACTTCTTGCCATCTTTGATACAAACTGATTTCGTTTTCAAATAATAAGTTTCACAACCCCTTCTCAAATATTTTGTCAGTTCCATAAAAGACCAGTGGTGTCATAAATATTCCTAGTAATCAAATGGAAAAAGAATGTATCATTGTCTCAGAACATGGTTCAGTGTGCAGAGGTGATGATGAGATGAAGTATACAAAGTAAAAGGCAAAAAAAATTTGCGGCGCGCGTAGTACTTTTTTTTTCTTGATGCTCTTTTATTGCTACTCGTGCAACCACACTAAAAAGCTAATCCACTTAAATTGTACATTATGTTCTCAGCCAAGAAAAAAAATATTTAAGCACTGGTTGTGGTGACCATTTTTCATTAAAAAATGTTCCGTAATTAAGAGTTGCCTCTTGCCAGTCCCAAAGTGGTACATAAAGTGTGTAGGCTCATCTTTTTAAACTGTTTTTATCACGGCAACACAGCATTTTTAATGTTTATTGGTTTCGTTACAATTTTTGTTTCAAGATTGTAATAGTTTTTGCAAAAAAACCTTCCTGGCTTGCTCCTTGCAAACAGCGAGCAACAGGAACAAGTATGGTAATCGCCACCATAATGTTATAAAACATTGAAAATTGTTGTACACAAGTACAGTACACCCATTGTTCTTTTTTTCGTCGTCGTCGTGAGTTAAGCAGAGGGAAAAAAGTCGTAAGAAAGCAGCCTAATAACAGGAGTAAAAAATAAGGTGTTTCACTAAAAGACGTTGTAAAACCATTTTAGAAGGAGAGATAAGGCAAAACAAGAAGTTTCCTTTTGTACAGTAGCAGATACGAAAATGATAGGGAAGGCTGCACATAAAGAGATGTAAATTGTTATAAACGCCGACATTTTTTTTACTGGATCATGATAATGACGATGATTGTAATGTAGCCAGCGAAGCCAGAAAAAAAGTAGTGGCAGCAGCGGCAAGAAAGTGTTCCTCGGATAGTAATGGAATGATGATGATGTGATGAGAATAATCGCCGTTGTTATTCTCATCTAAATATGTTAGATCTTACATGTGCGCACGTAATACCCACATTCCTTTTCCATGCTCACATTCATGAGGAAATAGTACAGGTTTGTGTGTGCACAATGATCGCAAACACAATTCCACGGAGTAAAGTCAGTCTTCTTTTTATTGTTGATCCACTTGGTCGTACGGTTGTGGACGTGAATTGGTATTTAGATAGTGGAATCACATCCAAATCACTATTATCATCGTTCTTGCAAAATCACCCTATTGATTGCGTTATTTGCGACGAGTTTCCAATCCACTTCTTTTTTCAGACATGGGGCTCCTGAGAGCTCTTTTCTACACCTTCTCGGATACACATTGTTGCTCCAGATTCGCACCTTTTCTTTGCAAAAAAAACTAAATGGAAACGGTCGATTAGCCTCTCACACGATACATACAATTTAGTGTGGGCATAAAACATTCTTGTCTACTCAGCCGAACCTTCAACTTCCTACGTGGTCTCGAGTCCTCAGAAGTATGTGAGCGGAGGACAGGATCAATTCAAAAACTTTGCTTCTTTGCAAACAACACGTTTACCTAATACTCATTTACCAGTCAAGCTTAAAGAGCCATTCTCCCGTATATTTATTGGGCGACGGGTGAATATAATATTATTATTATGACACTATTGTATAATATTGTATTGGCACATTTATACACTCATATATGTATACATTCTATTGTTGTATGTATGGTTTACCTTTGAATTGTGGCGAAAAATCATCTCTCAACTCAGTCCTGTTGAGTATGAAAGCCTCCATAAAAGGAATTCACATCATGGTTAGTGCTTATTTTCTCATCGTGAAAAGCCACACTATTAATATTATTTTTCCCAAACCCTCACATTTCCCAAACTGACAGCAAGCGACTGCTTTCCCAAAGCAACCAGTTTGGCGTGGTGGAATCGCGGGAAACCAGGAAATTCACCTTTTTGCAGTGTCAGTCGTTTTTGGAAGGTTTTAAGGAAGGTAATAGGTCGTAGCGTGTTTCCCAACTAACCAAGGCATATTATCATGCCAACGTTTTCCTTGAACTATTTGTGTAAATAATATGTGCATTTAAGGTTAACAAGAATAAATACTAAATCAGACTATACATTTTTGGGGAAAACACTGACTGGACTATATTACACTTATTTTCCGCCTTCCTAATGATCCTTTTTTTACGCTGGATTTTCACTCGCAGAGCAAGAAATTGTTGTTGTGTGGCTTGGCGGAGTGTTGGTATAATGCAGACGCAGGGCAGATTTTTAAAAAGAAAGAATAAACAATTTTTGCTCATTTAATCAAACCGGAGTGTTGAGAGTGGTTGCATGCATGTTATTATTTGCAAGCTCAACCAGTTTTCTCCCCGCAGCAGTCAGTCATTATGTATTTTAGCTGTGATGAAATGATAACTTCATGGTCTAGGTTGACTTTGACACAGATCTGGTGCACGATAGCACCACGTAATTACATGATGGACTGGTGTAATTGCAATAATTCCTATTTACTGTGGAGTTGAAGGGAGTATTAAGTACGAACTACTGGTCTGTAATTATGACCAGTCTTGCCTACCTCACATAAAAATTCTAATAAGTCTTATATGCGGGCAAAAAAATATTTGGATCGGATACCTGACTGGATGAATAACGATGATGATACCTACACAGACACACAACCAGGGAAAAATGTTTCGTGTGGAGTTTGCTCATATGACTTTAGAAAAAAATTCATATTGAAGAGGATCAGGCAATGGCAATGATCATAAAAGCTTTTTTCTTGTTTTCCCAAGCCCGTAATTAAATTGCTTAAAGGTGTTTCAGATGGGTGCACGAACGAGAAAGGTAGAATTTATGACTACTTTAGACTTATTACTGAAGGAATTAATGAAGGATGGCAAACATTCCACTAATTTTGAATATTAATTAAATTCCTACTTGAATTACTTATTATTATCATCTCATGGAGTGGCCAGCCACTGTATTTTACTCGCACTCGAAGTCAATTATAGTTCAGGGGGTAGCTCTTTCTATTCCTGTATATCAGGGGTGGTATTAAATATTAGAATCAGTTTACCGGCATTCTTACACAAGTTGGAATCAGCAATTCGCTAGTATTATTTAATAGAATTTGAATAAACTGAATCCTAAAAACGTTTTTGAATAAATAGGACGTACGGTCGTGCCTCTGATTTGGCATGTAAAACGCTTTCTTTTCCCTCAGTTCCGACATAATTTTGCGTGAAACCATAATTTCGAGGAAATACAGAAATTGAAAGAAAAATATAAATACATAAGTTATATAAAAAAGTATGCAAATACAACAAAGAATTGATTAGTGGATTTTCAGCTTTTCTATTTCTCACACGCTGCACCAAAGTTGGAGAAAACAGTAAAGAAATGCAAAAAAAAACTTTTTAACACGAACGAGTGACGTGAAAGGTTTATTTTTATTCACTGCATCAAAACCCTCCAAATTTGGGATTTTCTCCTTCGTGGGTTTAATGGCAATGCCGTGTGAAAATAGGAAAAAAGAATGAACCATAATTCAACTTTTTTTACCGCAATGAAATGAAATCGTGTAAAAGGGGGAATTTGTAGCAACCGTTTGAAACAAGCGAATCTACAAATAGTAAATGCATTTTCCTACATTTTGCTAAAACTGTCAGATTCCCTTTTTCTCTTTAGACATTTTAAGACAAAAAAAATCAACAGGATTAAAGTTGAGGTTGAGGATTTGCCATGCTTTTTTTGCCAAGCGGTTACCCTTTGGTTAAGATTTTCAATTTAAGCGGTGAAGGTGGAGGAACACAAGGAAAGACTTCTCTGCTCGTTTATGGGATGATCCTTTTAAGAATTCAATCCAGCAAGAATTTCTTCACGACAGAACCGTGTGTTCGAAATTTTTAAAAGAATGATTTATTTTAGCCGAGTGACTTGCTGCGCATCAACCTTTTAGATCCACAAGCTTATTTTTTTGCCTTTGATTGAGGCTAAAAGGAATCCTTCGTGTTGACAAAGATGACTCAAGTAAACCATACTTTACGCTCTCTCATATTTGCCGCACACAATATGCGCACAAGGGATTCTCACTTAAAAGACGCGTGGAAGTAGAAAGCGTGTAGAATAGATATTTTTTAAAACTTCAGCATACTCCAATTCCCTTGCTGTGTACGTATTTTTTTTACAAAAAATGAAATGAGAATCATGAGATGATGCGTATGCTCCGTATTCTACTTTTTTTCCTCTGGAACATAACATGCGAAAAGCGTCTCTGGAAAAGTTAAGCCTTTCGTGCTTCCTTACCTCTTTTTCTCTCTTGGCATAATTTTTTCTTTAAGAAAATAGAGCTCTTCTCAGCTCCAAGAATATGGAGTGCGCGGAAAAGAACAGATGAGAAAAGGAAAAAAAGGAATCAAAAGTGAATGAGGTGAACGAGTCATCTGGGATGTATTTAGTTTAGTTTAGGACGGTGCGAGAATGAGGCATTATTACGGTGTGTATGAATGAGGGAATGAATGAATGGGCGAAAGAAAAAAGGAGATAGCATCCGACTCAACTAAATGAAATGTAGGATATTCTGTTATGTTTTTTCTGTGTGTATGCTTTTTTCGTCCAGGTTCACGAGATAAGAAACGTAGCGATGGAGTTGAACCTATGTGTGATGTACTTATATAAAAAGTCCCTAGGCTTACAGTTTTTTATATTACTTAACAATCGTCATAAACATATCCTGTATATTCTCTTCACTATGCATATAATCTTTCTAGAGTGCAAAAAAATGGAGAAAGAAGAAAGGGGAGAACAGAGCGGAAAGGAAACTGGGTGAAAACAGACAAGATAAAGAAGAAGGGAAAAGTGGCACTGAAAAAGGAGAAGCTTGTCTATGCATTATACATTTTTGGCAAAACGAGAAAATGTGGAAAAGTAGGAAACATCATTCAAATAATAGTAGATATGTACATACTTCTATATTTTTGCACAATACGTAACACATTACCCAGAGCTATTCTCTTGTGTCTGTCGAAGGCGCACATTCATCTCCGGGAAAAAAAGCAATGAATAAAAAATACTCGTGGTATAATGCATAGATGTGCAGTTATCTCTTGAATTTAATGCACCTATGTACAGTGAAGATAAAGTTTCTACCTATGCCTCTGCATACATGTGAGTGTGTGTTGTAAGCTAAAATGGTTTAGTAGTGTAAGCATAATACCTGTTGTAGAAGTAGTACGCATTATTACATATTACTATCGGTTTTTCCTTTCCAGACATCCGTCTCCCATTTTCCTCCTACTTTTCCACTTGAACTTCCCGTGAAGTGAAAAAGTGGTATTTGTGTTTTTTATCTGTGTGTGTGTACTCAGCTCATCTTCACAATTTTGCTATCAGTTTTTACTTCCATTTTTTTGCAAGGAAACTGAACAACCCAACCATCCTAGAAAAGTTTCCTTATTTTCATCTTTCAGAAAAAAAGCATTTTTATCCACGGGGAAATCCCATATCATATCCGTAAAGAAAGAAGGCCGCGGCAATCATTGAATTCTGATAGTATATACGATTTTGTTGGTCAGACCAAAAATGTTTCAGTATTAAGTTCACGTCATGCCACATATTAGGTAGGTGCATAACTCGTAGGTGGGTAATAATATAAACTAAGGTTTACTTTTTTCTTCGGCAGCACGCCATTATTAAGTAAATATATTATGTGAAAGGGTATTGATGAAGGCTGAGAAGTGGATCATTTACCTAGCCTCTCTCACTCAATTCTTTCCAAAAAAAAGTCTGTTCGTTACGAAAAGGTCTCGAATATTGGTTTTGCTTTTCTCTCGTTCCTTCCCACGAGCAAGCAAAGTGATTGAAAACGTAACAACGATCAAGTACAAAACTCACATGCATGCAACCGGAATGCCCTAGTTTAATCATGTAACTTTTCCCTTCCGCATATTCAAGGCTTTTTGTACACAATCAGAAAAAATGTAAGAGAAAAAAATGGTAGATTATATATTCAAGACAAGATATACATAGGTATAGCATCAGTATAGTCATGAAAAGAAATAATCATCATGCAACAGTGAGGTAGGGTATGCTACACTATAAACACTGTGCAAAATTAAGAAGTATGTTCATGTATGGAAAAGAGCTAATGAGTTTTCTCAATTCGTATTTTTGGGGAACATTTTGTGTAGTATTAATGTCTTAATTCATATTACAACAAACTGAAGCTACTACGATGGATGGATGGGTGATTGTCCATACCCAGAAATTATGCACAAGCTTGTAAAATATTTATAGGAAACCCGGACCATTTTTTACTCGATTGTCATAGTCATGTGTACCTCTTAATTTTCTTCTTCGGGGACTAAGAGGTAGTAATGACAGGCCGCGGGCGAGGGCGAAGCTTTGTTCCAAAAAAATATGTCTTCTCAGACCAGCCCAGACCGCAGAATGGAACCCGGTCACACTTTTACCAAAACATTTAATAATAGCAACTAATCTGGAAGAAAGGATTGTCGACACGCTTTTAACTTTGCACGCACCGAAAATTTTCCCCGCTTGCCCTGGAAGCACTCAAGGCGAGCGACCAAAATGATGTCTACATTTGTGTAAGTGTGGTCTATTTTCAATGATATTAGTGTGGGAGTTCGCATGCTAAACTGGGTATGTAGTAGGTGTATTACTGCTTTACAAGTATGTATGTGTCTATTTTTACCCCAACTATTTTTCCCAGTACATATGTTGCTTCAACTTTCTCCAGTTTTTTTCTTCCTCACTTCCAAGTCGGCAATGTATCTTCATGATGTTTCATTCATTGAGACAGGCTGCTGGTAGCATTTCGTGGCAAGTTAGACAACTGGCTGGAGCATTTTTTGTTGTTCAAAGCTTGAAAGCGAGCAAGAACACCTTTTCCCTCTTTATCTCCTTCGTTTCTAATAAAATGGGATTTTGGATGGGAATATACACATATTTTGAATACAATGCAGAAGGCATCTGATATATGTGGGATGTTGCTCAATTGGTTTTTGCTTGCTGGCACTTATCCTACACACATTTTCCCTGAATTCTTACCGTATCCAGCTTTAGCGTCATTTCATTTTCTTGAAAATGCATATAATTTCTATGTATGTAGGTCTGTGTGTAAAAGAAATATTTCATCCATGTTCATCATGCTCCTTCTCGTGAAATAACTTGACATGGCACTTGGTTACGTAAGCGTGTACCATAGGATAAGAAGCAAATTTGGCTACATATCTGGAAATACTTTATAATATTATGGTGTTCCTTTTGTGGGTCAGGATATACATATATTCTGCTGTAAGATATCATATGTGTTTATAATAATAAAATGATTATTACGGACTGTATGAAATTATGTACATTGTTTCGTTCTATATATTATATTTTCCCCTTTAGCATTTCATGAAATTTTACTTACAATTCATTGTGTCCTTAGATATTCATGAATTCCTGTTTTCCTCTCACCGAATTTTCTTTTTATGCTTTAAAGACGTGTAGAATAATCAGCCTCCTCTTCTTTTGTTAAATAGAGACATTTCTCCGCACGTTAGTTAATATACAAAGGGATGAGGTAGGACCTTACAATACGCAAGGTTTTGTAGTCCGTCTGCTTATATGTAAATAAAAAGTATATATTTTTACTTAGTTTGAGCTGCCTTAACTGCTTAAATCAGCAGTGGAGGCAAATTGGAGCAGATGAAAAGTGGATATGATGAGGAGGATGCTTACTAAAAAAGTTGAGAGAGAAACATGGTTCAACAAAAAAGTGTGGAACGGCCTTAAGAAAAGTTTTTTTTGTCTGAGAAGATGTGCGTAGGAAGAGCGCGGGACTGACTCGAGGGTTATTATTTTTCATCTCGCTTTCACAAACAGAGTAGGCCAAAGTGTACAATGTGAATAAAGGCTTTCTCCTTACCTTACCTTCACTTTATTTGAGAAATTCTGTGTTGCCTGCTCTCTTGCTCCCGTTGTCTGTCGGTCATCTCTCTGGTGTATAGAATTTGGGTAAAAAAAGTAATTTGGGGGATGCGTTTTAGAGTGAGAATTTCGCAGGTATGCAGAAAGATAAAAGGTACCTGGTAAAAAGTTACTTTTCACTTTGCAACCTAGAAAAGAAGTCTTACTTCTTTAACTAGGAAGTACATTATGAAAAATATAATAATGAATACAATTAAACGTTTACTTTAACTCAACTATGGTTAAAGAGAAACTATCCTTAATTTCGTTTCACTTCATTCATGGAAGCTCATAACGTAATGCATTTAAACTGATGAGTTTTACCTAACATCAAATGGCTGGTAATAATGATTTTGAGGTAGTTCTGCTCGGCACTGCAGTTTGTAATTGGCAAGGTCCCAATACCCACCAGATATTAAAGCTTTCTGGGTAGATTCAAGATTTTAGGTAGTCAGCAATGTGTCTCAATTATCATTGCACCGAGAACACTCTCCGTAGAAGTTGTGTTATGTTTTAGCATTTCCTTCTCAAGTCCATGATGATGGGGCAAGCTGAGTAAGTTGAGGTAATCAGTAGCACAAGAAACAATGCATTCAACACGTTCCTTTGCGAACAAGGCAATGAATTTTCTTACATTTTTTATGCCAAGAAAGGAATGTGTATCCATCCGTCTGCTGAGCTTTGTCTACTTTATGTCTGCTTGCTGTGCTGTCGTTGTATTACTCTGGGTCCCCAAGTCTCTCAAGAGGGATTTAGGATGCATAGTTTTCCCTTGTTATGAAAACTGACTGGTGAGTATATGTGTGCACAATGTTTTATTAGATCGACCCACTCGCTCGCACCCCACACTTTTGCATGGAGAGCGTAAGAAAGGAGCAAAAGTGCTTCGTACGCCACTTTTCTAGCTCTCCATCTTTAAATGTCTATAATGCTGAGAAAAGACGTGAGACATCTTTATGGATAAGAGAAACAGTGTAGAATGCTCATTTACCTAATAGCCAGCAACATATCCTCATTTTCGTTATATGTTAAGTATGCATACACGTACTTATTTTGCACAATTTCCAGTGACAAAAGCTGTCTTGTGTCAAGGTGGCTAAATAAATCCTCTTTCGTTTGACTTTCTTCTTTTTTTATTCAAGTAAGCCTCCTTCTTTTAAAGTTTACCTATGTGGAAGAAATGGGAAAAGTTTTTTTTCTCGAAAAAAAAAAGCCTGAGCAAATAGGACGGAAAAAGCTAAATAGAAAAAATGGAAAACAACCCTTTTAGTACGTCTCTTTTTGCCTCGCCAGCCATTCCTCTCTAGACACATGTGTATACATATGCTCATCAGCATTCCGTTCCATTTTTCGTTACCTTTTACTTGTTTACTTACTATATTTACTCGAAAAAAATTTTAACCCGGAGATATAACCCATTTGCGCGAGCTTACTAAAACAAAGTTTTTATGGAGATTTTTGGTCCTAAATGGGTGGATTTTTAGCTTCCTTTTGGAAAACAAAGGTATTTCCTGGTGTTTTTGGGGAAAATAAGTTGCATAATTTAAGATGTCATCTTTAGTTTAGCTCAGGAAAGATCTATGTAGACATACATCATAGCTGCATGTGTTTCAACTCAACGACTCTTTATATGAGAGAAGAAATGTAGACGTTCCAGGAATTTGCCAAATTGGATGCACCAGCTTGGAGTTTATTTTGTGTTGCATGATCATAACAATAAATCAACTGCGTGCGCGTGTGCATCCAGATGGAACAGTGACATGACATAATCAGCTAGAGTGCACGCGTCACCGTCCTTTCCAGGAAGGACAAACTTCAGGGAGCATTTATTCTTGCACACAGAGAAAAAATGATGTGAATGTATGTATATACATACCATCATTAACTATTTAATGAGATCATGATCACCATACAAAGATAGGTAGGAAAACGGTGGGGAAAGGAGATCACTCTTGATCCACCTGTAAACTCATTTACCTTCTTTCCTTTCCAGAGGCTCGTATAATAATATCACGTCATGTATCACTCACATTGATTAAGTGTTGGTTTCGTGTAATCTAAAGAAAATGATGAAAACTATTCTGAATGAAAAGGGTAAACAATGAAACTTTTCGGTGGAGCTGCTCCTCCATTTTACAAAGTAAGCACCTGTGCATCCTCGCAGTCGCGTATGCTTCGCACAAGACGGGGTCACGATATGCCATAGTCTATGTTAAGAAAGAGTAATTTTCCAAGTTTACAGTGCATATCCAACATGTCGCTTCGTTTACCCAACTGTTAAACTTTGAGAGGATTCGGGTCATTCTCTGTTGAGTAAAGAGACACGAGAAGAAAATGCAAAGTAGGGAACACTCTCCATCCAGAAGAGACACAAGGATCTTATTTGATTAAAAAAAGATGAAAATTATATACCTTGGTGGAGTGTGATGCGGATGCACAAAAAAAAGATAGATGGATAGATAACGCCGAAATGATTCCTCCTTGTTTCATTTTACATGCATGCTGGCTAGCTTAATGTAATCAAGGGATGTGCAACATAATATGCCAAGGAGTGATCATCATTTGAGAATTAGGTTTCGTGTAAACAAAACGTTACGCTTCCTTCAATGAAGAAAGCATGAGCAATCCTTGAACTATACATAAAAGCGATTCAACACACGAAAACGTTTGCACGATAAGACAAAAGATGAAAAAATACTCTTCAGTATATAAATATGTGTCGGAGTGAACTAAGAAGTGTTTTCCAACTTATTCCTCACTTAATTCTGCCGCCCTGAATAAGATCGACTTGAAGTGTATCTTTACGTAAAAAATCTAAATGAAGTCGGTGGTTCGTTGCACCACGAAGCCCCATTCACGATTGCATAGTTATGCTATTCATGTCCCAGGAAATAAATAGAAGTTGGGTGAAAAGAAAGAAAATACACGAAATGAGGAATTGGTAGTTTTAATCTAGTACAACCCTAGAACAAAAAACTATTTCTTTTTCACATCTCTTCAAGTGAAGTTGCATGAAAGAACTGAAATCGTGTTCGTGATGTGTTGACAGGGAAGAGAGGTAGAAAAGCTCTGATAATCATGATTAGCATGTGTACTTAAGCAAACCGTGTGTACTGCACTTTGTGTTCATTTTAAAGAAAATTAGGCCGAAACCAGAGATTCCCTTTGTCAAGGAAAGTACAAAAAACTATAAACAATGTATTTTAATATTTTAACGACACGACTGCCTGACTGACTGACTGGGAACTCTGTATTTCATGAAGTGTTCTAAGCATGCATGTCCCGTTTTTTCGTTTCTTAGAATAATGTCGTTTCTTCTTTACTATACTCTTAGAGAATATGCAAATGAGAGGAGGAGATCTCACAAACTTGACAAACTTGATTTTTCTTGACAGCAACATTTTTTTAATTCGGTCTTGTTTCAAAAGCTTTCTTGGTCCATGATGATTATCTCGTGTATGTGCAGTAGCTTTTTATTATGCTATTGAACCTATACATAATGATAATATTTGCAGACATCAACAAGATGGAACATGAAGCACTTGAAACATGGTGATCACTCGTTACATATTAAATTTGTGTGCCATTCCCTTGTCTATGTAGTTAGGAAGAGACCGCATTAGCAAGTAGGATTGTTGAGAGATACAACGACCACGCATTTATGCCTGAAGGTTCTTCTTGCCTCTTTCGGGAACCTCTCTTGTGTGGTTGAGAAGGAAGACCTCGGATGAGAAGAATGGCACAAACATAATGCGTCATATAGTCCTATCATCATCCTCATCAAGAGTGGTGAACAGACAAGATAACGGTTTTTAGTTTTTTGGCGTTGGTGATGGTGTGTAGGAGGACTACAGCTGGAGGAAGTATTTTTTATGAAGAGACATTATTTATCATGTAAAACTGACGTATATTGTGCATACACAATCATTGTCTTCTTTCCTATCTTTTGTTGCTGACTAGACTGGATTATTTTTATTTAATGTTTCAACTTTTTTTGCACACATTTCCCGTTGAGAGTTTGACAGTGAATGAACATGTGTACTCCTGCTTGAGTGAAAGTATGCAAAGTTTGACGGAAAGGAAAATGGAAAAAGGAGGAAAATGACAATGTAGCATCTGAATTACAAAACTTTCTTGGAATTTCAGAACAGTTTCAGCATTTATTATTATTTTCTTCTTTTTTTATTTGTGTTTCCCACACACACAAAATGCTCCATAAGGCGGAAAAAATGCGGTATGTACATATGTATATGTTCCTCTCTGCAAAAATAATGCAATAGTGAAAAAAAAACTTCGGTTTTTCGCGAGACTTTTTCTTCAGTGAGGCATCATCTTGTTAATGATGAAGACGACGACCCACGAAAACTCCAGCATACGCTGTTGGAGTATATGCGCTTGCATACAAAAATAACAAATTTGTTTAACAAGGAGCTATAATGACAGAATTGTTGAGGGAGAGAGCAAGTTGTATGGAGCACAGTCGGAGAGCGTTGTGAAACCAGAAAACTTCACTGGGGAAAAAGAAGGAAGGAAGTGGAGAGCCCGAAGAAAGTAAATAGATTTGAGAAAAATTGTTATGCGTTCGTGTCATGTTGTAAAATGAAAGTGTTTCGGAGGCTTTACACATACATGCTCACATTATTTTCATATGTTGGTTAACAATGTAGGTATGTGTCTTATTCATATTTTTGCGAGAAGATGAGGCACAAAAACTTTCTTGTTGCATGTGGGTTTCCATATACAATAGCATTTTCTCTTTCGGTCATTTCACATCATTTTTTCCCATTTTCTCCTTTTCAAGTTAAATCTACTCAATAAGGAAATTTTCATTCTTATTTCGGTCCGTTGTTATCCACCTTTTCTCAATTGAAATAACTCATTTCAGCTGAACAGTTACGGTTTTCTTCTTTTGAAAGACTCAACGAGCACTTTTTACCACACAGCCACATTTACGTAACAAGTGTAAATGTGTGCAAAAAGGGCAAAATTATTATTACTCGAAAAATAGATATAAACTCATGACAAAAATGTTGTTTGAAAGTAGTTGAATGGAATAGAGCCCAATGTAGGGTAGAATGAATTTAGACACATTGTACGTTATATATATTAAATATAATGTATCTTATGCATATTTCGTTCGCAAAAGTCTTCAACAAGGCTTAACTTTCTTTTAGCCTAGTTCCAAATGTGTACAACTACTACAACATGTTATGAAGTAGACATACATGTGTAAAATGTAGATAAGCGGAACTTAAAGGAAAATATATGTTGTGTGATGATGTGCTTTTCGTAGCTGAACTTTATATTTTTCTTTCCTCCATCTCATTTAACCCATCTTTCCATGACCAACTTTTTAAAAAACAAATTCAGCGTTCTTTTCTTTTGCTTTGGATTTCCACCCATTTTTTGCTACGTGCTTTTCTTGAAATTATTTCAAGTCGCAATTTAAGATTTTAACGAGAAGAAGTTAGTTTTCACTAGTTAGATTGTGTTATCATTACTTATATGATGATGGTGCCTCAATAATATTGTTGTGTGTTTATATTTCCAACTTCCATTCCCCTTAATTCTATGTCTCATGTGCAATAATCTTTTATATAAAATTGGACTCAATGTTTATGAGCATTCAAATTTTAAAATATCTTTAATCATTGACTTAATTCTTAGTTGTGATTTGCATTGGCATTTGTTGCGACATGCCATGCGCGCCCTATGACGTTACAGGGCACACTGTATATGCCTCGAAAACTTTGTTGTTGGGTCGTCATTTTTAGAAAAAAGTGTCAAAGAAGTCATTTTCTTTATTTGATAATTTCTTTTTTCTCTTTTCCTTCTTGAAAAAGTTTAGTGCGTACAAAAGTTGACTCATTCTAAGCAAACGAATTTTTCCAAATTAAGTCCTGTCCCAAATGTAAATATGCCTCGACTCTATCTTAACCTTATCTCGCTCATTTATTCGAAGTTAATGGTAATCAGAGTTCTTCCAGGAGGCTCCTCAGAGACACGTTTCCCCTTAGAAAAAATAACGTTAATTTTCTCCCACGCACTATAGGTACACAAAAAATGCTCCTTATGTTATTTCGTCTCACTAATACAAAAATAGCGCACGCATACAAATACCAAACCACTTGCTGCTCGTCCTATTATTATCCTGAATGCCAAGGATAGAGACATACAAACGCAAACAGTAGGTTTCTTTCGATATATTTCTTAAAAAGCACACCATATTCCTCTGTCTTGGGGACCTCACTTCAGTAGCCATGTATCCACAAGAAACATAAGCAAGAAACAAACTCTTGCACACACAGGAATCCCCTGGTGGGTGAATCCTTTTTTCTCTAGAGACGTCTAAAGTTTTTTCCTCTCTATTCCAAAGTGATTTACTGCCATTTGTTCCTCCTTATTTGGAAATTTTCGTTTCTTCACAGACGACAGAACGGGAAATGCTTGTATTGCTGCTTTTCACTTTTTTATGAGCTGCGGGAAAAGGGAGAAGAAAAAAGTCGAGAAAGAAAGAAAAAGGCTAAGTACTTACCACTCCCATTTATGTACACATAAACATATATACCTATACACTTTGCGGACTCTGCACTATTTTCCTTCTTCTTTTTCGCTACTAGGCATAGACAAAAGGAAAACTCTTCTTGAGAAAGAGCAAGTTGAAAAGGAGAAAGGGAGGAACAGACAAAAACTTTAAAATGATATTAGTGAAAATCTGGGAGAAATGGCAAATAGAATAGTAGAAAAACTGGACTGAATGCTAAGTGAATCCTTGCAACTCCTACTACTTATCATCAGTTGTGTTTACCACTGCTCCGTGAAGACTTATATCTGTGTGCAAGCCAAATCGCCTGTTCAAATCGTAACTAAACCGCTCACTTCCTGCTACGCATTTTATGTAAAGTTTTTTTTACAAAAATATATATCACCACGAGAAAATAAAAGTTCAATCTCAAAGTCTATGCATACGCAAACTAACTTAACTTTGCTTACCAACATTTTTTTTAAAGAGCAGAGAAAGGAACTCGAAAATATAGTTTAAAAGAAGTATATACTAAAATATAAAATTGAAAGAGGAAAACCATACTCCAAAGTAATGGAGGGATGCTGATAAACAAGTGTGTAAGTAAAATAGGAAGATGAACTGATCAAGACCAAAGAAAAATAAAACTTCGTTCTTTTTGTACTGTTGGCTCTGCAGAGTTTTCTAAAAATTGTATTTTTTTAAAGAAAACGTACTCGCATATGATTTCATGAACTCTATGGATTTTATTTGTTTGAAAATCTATTGTTGGTTTATTGTTCACACTTTTGTATGGATTGAAGTAGATGTCCCTGGAAATGTTTTTTACTTATACCGTAACCTTGTGTTACTTCTTCATAACAGAGATTGGAAAATAGTAAATTTTGTTCTGACTTTGTCACACCACATTCCTGTGGAGCTCATCCTTTGTCAAGTGTGCCCAAGGCCTCGAAGTTCGACTTCCATTCCGGAAAATCAGGATGGATAGAAATAGAAATGTGTAAGGCCAGATTTGGATTTTACAAATAAAAACTTCTGAAATGTTGCAAGGAACTTGTCCGTGAAGGGCCAAACTTGCAGACAAAAGGGCTCATCAACACAAAAGGAAAGAAAACACTGCCCACCACAACCGTTCGACGTAACTGAAAATTCTTGAAGGCTCCACAAATGAATTTACTGGACTAGTTAACCTTTCACATTATCTACAAAATACTTCGAAGAATATTACACCACATACGTTTCTTTTAAAAAATGAACCAAATGAATGAATGCATTTTTTACTTTCAATGCTTCCAAAAATAGTCAAGTTTGTTATATTTGTAGTGCCTCTTCTTCAATTCACAATTTACACAAATATCTTGCAATTTTTCAATGTTTTTACTTCTCCTGGTCATGCAATGTTGAATGTGAATGCCATTTGTTTAGTGGCGACGTTGTTTGCAGCAAGTCATACAAAAGTGTGTTCGCAATTGAGTTACAGTAGACAAAAAAATGATTTTGAAAAAAGTTCATGGCTCCAACGAGTCTACATAAGTCGACAACCGGGAAGTTGTATATTGTTGAACAATTGACACATTTTCTCAACTACCTGGAAGGTATAAGGACTGGAATTTTCCATAATTTTTTATGGTTGACGACTGCTGAGGTTTTAATTAATAATCTCCTAGTAGTCCGGTGCAGTTACGTAGAATGTAAGTAAGCCTCCAACAGCCCTTTTAATTTATGCTTCGATGGCATGAAAACCTCATCGGGAGACTTTGCGTCCATACATCACATAAATGTACACATATACACACATATTTGTGCATACTTGTGGGCCAGTTGTGCGTTATTGTTGACTAGAGTCCACTTGTTTTCTACTTCCCTGAACCGCATATATGTATCT